>BLSH010310084.1:668210-686737 GCA_018402905.1 Glandirana rugosa
AAGGACAATAATCTGGCCCTTTCTTTGGAAAGTTTGGACTAGGCGATAATTTCCCCCTATCCCCCTGCAACATAAACAAGCAACCAAGAATGGAGCGAAGCATGCTGGTGGTGCAGAAGTCCTTTCTTCTACTGCTCCCCCAGAATGAAATTAGAGTCAACGGCTCAAGCTATACAAATGACAGGTAAACACCTGGAGACTTGAGGATGCTAGCTCATTGGTTATAGGTTGAACCATCAGAAGTTGCTAGGTAGGACTAATAAAAGCACAAACAGTTAAAGAAGCCCCCTGTACTGTCCTATGTGTTCTCTCTCTCACTTGGATGCAATCCCTTGACATTATATTATCTGTGATTGAGACTGCATGCACAACTTAAACAGAGACACCTGGATTTGTTTACGCATCTCTGCCTCCATGTCATTGATTACTATACAGAAGTTTGCCGTATAAAACTTCAAAAAGATGGAATAAAATACTTTGTGGAATAAACAGAGACACCTGGAGACCAGAGACCATATTGTCACTAGCTTGACATGCAAAGGGTTGGTTACCATGGCAGACTCAACTTAGGCTGAAGGGCTTGTATTCCATTCATTAGTGCAACTCGGTCCTCTAGGGCAGTGGTTCTCAACCCTGTCCTCAAGTACCACCAACAGGCCATGTTTTGGGAATTTCTCTTAGATAAAATAGCTGTCCAAAATATGCAAACAAAAAAAGTCCTAATTCTCCGCGCTTCAGGGGAATGTCTTCTCTGCAGTGGTGAGGAAGGGGATGTCTAATATATTCAACATTAAATAACTTGCCGGCCTGCTGCCACCTGATGGACTGGGGTCGTCCCAAACTGAAGAAACAAAAGGCACAAAAAGGGCGCACTGGCCTAGCGCATTATCCTTGATAAATGAGTTTATTTAAAACATAAAAACATACTCACAAACAGCTTTGTGCAACGGGCAAAAACAGTAATGGAATAGGTTCCACCGTCAACCGTCTCCGACTGGTGGCCTGGATGGAATGGCTGACGCGTTTCAAGGCCGTAGCCTCTTCATCAGAGCCTGTTTTTGCCCGTTGCACAAAGCTGTTTGTGAGTATGTTTTTATGTTTTAAATAAACTCATTTATCAAGGATAATGCGCTAGGCCAGTGCGCCCTTTTTGTGCCTTTTGTAGCTGTCCAAAATACCAAGCCTTTGACTCTGATGTAAAGCACCTGTGCAAGATAAAGGAAAACCTGCAAACATGGCCTGTTGGGGGCACTTGAGGACAGGGTTGTGAATGGCAGCTCTAGGGCAGGGGCCTCCAAACTTTCTAAACAAAGGGCGAGTTTACTGTCTTTCAGACTTTAGAAGGGCCGGACTGGCCATTGGGAGTAGAAAAGTCAGTGGCGCCCCATTGTTGGTGTCATTGGGAGAAATTGTGCCCCATCACTGGTTTTATTGGGAGGAATTTGCTCTACTTTATTGGTGTCAGTGGAGGAAATTATGCACCATTGTTGGTATCAGTGGATGAGAAGGGCTGGATAAAAGCAAGCGAAGGGCCGCATCCAGCCCCTGAGCCACAGTTTGGAGACCACTGCTCTAGGGTCCTGATACTCTGATGCTATGAACAATTATCCCAAGCATGGAGTCCTTGAGGCCAGGAGTTTGGCAGCTCTGACATTTATTATCTCCAATCACAGACCCCATGTGATCGTAGAATGCAGGATGCTTGGAGAACTTGGACACCAAATAAGACTTTTAATCAAAGTGCCCAAGCTAATGATTGTATTGGCCGACAGCAACCTAGCAGATTTAAGTCAGATTCCTAGTGCCTTTTTACTTTATAAGGAGCTTAGTTAGTGCAGGAGGTCCATTTTCATGTTCTTATGAATGTTGAATGAACGCAGAAGGACAATAAATGAACATATAACCAAAGGAACAAACAATAATGATTTGTGAAAAGCTGCAGCAATTTCTGACTCTCTGTCTCCTTCAAGATTGCAGGAAGAAACCCTTGACATTCAGCCTCGCCTCTTTGAATGCTCCAACAAGACAGGAAACTTTATTGCAGATGAAATTGCAAATTTTAACCAAGATGATTTGAATGAAGATGATGTCTTCTTATTGGATGCCTGGGACCAGGTGAGAGGTGTGGGAACCTATGGCTCCCATGTGCTGCTGTGGGGGATTTTAACCACTTAAGGACCGGAAGGAATTCCCCCTTTAAGACCAGAGCACTTTTTGCGATTCGGCACTTTAACTGACAATTGCGCGGTCGTGCGGCGTTGTACCTAAACAAAATTTGCGTCCTTTTTCCCCACAAATAGAGCTTTCTTTTGGTGGTATTTGACCTCTGTGTCATTTCTGATCACCACTATAAACAAAAAAAGAGCAACAATTTTGCAAAAACAAACAGTATTTCTTACTTTTTGCTAGAATCCAAATAAAAAAAAAAAAACTATAAAAAAACAACTTTATTCATCGGTTTTGGCCGATTTATATTCTTCCTCATGTTTGTGGTAAAAAAAAAAAAACGTAATCGGTGTTATTGATTGGTTTGCGCAAAAGTTGCCGCGTTTACAAACCATGAGAATTCAGTTTTGGCGTTTTTACATTTTTTTTACTAGTAATGGCGGCTATGTGCGATTTTTATCGGGACCTTGATATTGGGGTGGACATGTCAAACATTTTTGACACTTTTTTGGGACCAATGACATTTATACAGCGATCAGAAATGTAAATATCCACTGATTACTGTATAAATGTCATTGGCAGGGAAGGGGTTAACCTGCAGGGGGAGATCTAGGGGTTAACTGTGTTCCCTAGGCGTGTTCTAACTGTGAGGGGGCTGGGCTGTCAGGAGCACCAGAGATCTAACTGATCCCAGTCACAAGGTCAGTAGATCTCATTTGCCCACTGACAGAGTGGGGAACCACTGTGTTTACATCAGCGGTTACCCGTTCTTTCTCTCTGGCAGGTCATCGCGGCTCCCCGGCGGACATCGGGTCCTCCCGAGCCGCGGGCACACTCCTGCAGAGTTCTAACTGCGCACGTGCGGATTGCAGCTTATATACGGCAATTCGCGGAATCAAGCCACACTGCCGCGGTATATATACAGTACGCGGTCGGCAAGTAGTTAAAGTAACGCAGTGCCGTATCGAAAAAATGGTCTGGTCAGGAAGGTGGGTAAAATCTTCTGGAGGTCAACTGGTTAAAGGAGAAACACAGTCAGGGTAAAATTCCCACTTGAAGATAGATGATTGAACTCGTAAACCACTTCAGCTTTTTCAGTATAATAAAAAACACCAATCAAATATGACCTCCAAGTAGCATTTTCTTTCCCTGTACTTTGAGAGCCTAGGCTAGCGCAAAGATTGTTTTGTTTGTGTTTAGCTTGTCTGCATCCACAAAGTAACTGCCATTGTTACAAACATCATACAAATATGTTGCATGTATTTGAAGTCAATGCTTTATTATTTTTGTGCAAAACACGTGGTGTGAGTTATCTGAGGGGAGGTTCTAGCTGTTTCACACCCCTGTGTGTTTGTATGTGCTTAGAATTACAGGGAGGTGAAGCATCCATCAATCAACTTTTTGGCTCTATACACCACCACAATGGATTTGAAATGAAACAAACAAGATGTGCTTTAACTGCAGACTTTCAGCTTTAATTTGAGGGTATTTACATCCAAATCAGGAGAACGGTGTAGGAATTACAACAGTTTGTATATGTGCCTCCCACTTTTTAAGGGACCAAAAGTAATGGGACAGATTAACAATCATAAACTTTCACTTTTTAATACTTGGTTGCAAATCCTTTGCAGTCAATTACAGCCTGAAGTGTGGAATGCATAGACATCACCAGACGCTGGGTTTCATCCCTGGTGATGCTCTGCCAGGCCTCTACTGCAACCGTCTTCAGTTCCTGCTTGTTCTTGGGGCATTTTCCCTTCAGTTTTGTCTTCAGCAAGTGAAATGCATGCTCAATCGGATTCAGGTCAGGTGATTGACTTGGCCATTGCATAACATTCTACTTCTTTCCCTTAAAAAAACTCTTTGGTTGCTTTCGCAGTATGCTTTGGGTCATTGTCCATCTGCACTCTGAAGCGCCGTCCAATGAGTTCTGAAGCATTTGGCTGAATATGAGCCGATAATATTGCCCGAAACAATTCAGAATTCATCCTGCTGCTTTTGTCAGCAGTCACATCATCAATAAATACAAGAGAACCAGTTCCATTGGCAGCCATACATGCCCACGCCATGACACTACCACCACCATTCTTCACTGATGAGGTGGTATGCTTTGGATCATGAGCAGTTCCTTTCCTTCTCCATACCCTTCTCTTCCCATCACTCTGGTACAAGTTGATCTTGGTCTCATCTGTCCATAGGATGTTGTTCCAGAACTGTGAAGGCTTTTTTAGATGTTGTTTGGCAAACTCTAATCTGGCCTTCCTGTTTTTGAGGCTCTCCAATGATTTACATCTTGTGGTGAACCCTCTGTATTCACTCTGGTGAAGTCTTCTCTTGATTGTTGACTTTGACACACATGCACCTACCTCCTGGAGAGTGTTCTTGGTCTGGCCAACTGTTGTGAAGGGTGTTTTCTTCACCAGGGAAAGAATTCTTCGGTCATCTACCACAGTTTTTTTCCGTAGTCTTCCAGGCCTTTTGGTGTTGCTGAGCTCACCAGTGCGTTCTTTCTTTTTAAGGATGTTCCAAACAGTTGATTTGGCCACACCTAATGTTTTTGCTATCTCTCTGATGGGTTTGTTTTGTTTTTTCAGCCTAATGAGGGCTTGCTTCACTGATAGTGACAGCTCTTTGGATCTCATATTGAGAGTTGACAGCAACAGATTCAAAATGCAAATAGCACACTTGAAATGAACTCTGGACCTTTTATCTGCACCTTGTAAATGGGATGAGGGAATAACACACACTTGGCCATAGAACAGCTGAGCAGCCAATTGTCCCATTACTTTTGGTCCCTTAAAAAGTGTGAGGCACATATACAAACTGTTGTAATTCCTACACCGTTCACCTGATTTGGATGTAAATACCCTCAAATTAAAGCTGAAAGTCTGCAGTTAAAGCACTTCTTGTTTGTTTCATTTCTAATCCACTGTGGTGGTGTACAGAGCCAAAAAGATAAGAATTGTGTTGATATCCCAATATTTATGGACCTTACTGTATCTCACCCCAATAGTAGAGAGCTGGTTAGTGGGCATGGAGGAGGCGGGAGGGAGTGGGCTGTCATTTACCACTGTGTATACACCCACATGTGTGATTCTATAGTCATGTGGGATGCACAGATAAGAAAAAGGAAGAAATGAACAGCATAGAAGAGAACTGAAAGTAGAGCATGCTCAGTAGATGTGGCAACAACTGGTCTACACAATCTAACATGTACAGTGCCATGAAAAAGTTTTCACAGCCCTTGAAATTTTCCACATGTTGTCATGTTACAACCAAAAAACGTAACTGTATTTTATTGGGATTTTATGTGATAGACCAATGCAAAGTGGCTCATAATTGTGAAGTGGAAGGAAAATGATAAATGGTTTTCACATTTTTTACAAATAAATATGTGAAAAGTGTGGGGGGGCATTTGTATAGCGCCCCCCGGAGTCAATACTTTGAAGAACCGCCTTTCCCTGCAATTACAGCTGCAAGTCTAGAGAGGACATTTTTTCCCATTCTTCTTTGCAAAATATCTCAAGCTCTGTCAGATTGGATGGAGAGCGTCTGTGAACAGCAATTTTCATGTCTTGCCACAGATTCTCAATTGTATTTAGGTCTGGACTGTGACTGGGCCATGAATATGCTTTGATCTAAACCAGCCTTTTTCAACCGGGGTTCCTTGTGGTTTCTTCAGGAGCGCCTTGGCAAAATGCTTAAAAATTGCCAAAAAATTGTATACAAGCCTGCATGTGGATGAAGCTGCTTTTTGGTTACACAAGCCACATGTTTTCATTGTGCATCATTACAACCTTCTAGCTGCCGGTGTCCTAACAACCAATGGCATCAACAGTGGATAAGGAGGACGTAATTCGCCTGCATAGCATCCTTGTTTGACCCTGCTCTGCCCCTCTCCATCAGCGTTATGGTCACATTAGCTGAGTGATGGAGAAAAACTGAGGGAGAAGAGAAACATTGGAGTACTAGTCAGTACCAATTTGCAAAAGTGTAATTACTTTGGAAGAATAAATCATCTCTAACGTTGGGTGTCCTACTTGGACTTGAGGATGTTGCTGCACTATGCTATTATATGCTATTAGAATAGCTTTTACATTTTAGAATGGTGTGCCTCGAGATTGTCCTTTATTTTTGAAGGGTACCTTGACTGAAAGAAGATTGAGAATCACTGATCTAAATCATTCCATTGAAGCTCTGGCTGTATGTTTAGGGTCGGTTGTCCTGCTGGAAGGGGAACCTCCGCCCCGGTCTCAAGTCTTTTGCAGACTCTAACAGGTTTTCTTCTAAGATTGCCCTGTATTTGGCCCCATCCATTTTCCCATCAACTCTGACCAGCTTCCCCGTTGCTGCTCAAGAAAAATATCCCCACAACATGATGCTGCCACCACCATGTTTCACGGTGGGGATGGTGTGTTCAGGGTGATGTGCAGTGTTTGTTTTCTGCCACACATAGCGTTTTGTTTTTAGGTAAAAAAAATTAAATTTTGGTCTCGTCTGACCAGAGCCCCTTCTTCCACATGTTTGCTGTGTCCCCCACATGGCTTCTCAAAAACTGCAAACGGGACTTCTTATGGCTTTCTTCTTGCCACTCTTCCAGGGCAGATTTGTGGAGGGCACGACTAATAGTTGTCCTGTGGACAGATTCTCCCACCTGAGATGTGGATCTCTGCAGCTCCTCCAGAGTTACCATGGGCCTCTTGTCTGTTTCTCTGATGAATGTTCTTCTTGCCCGGCCGGTCAGTTTAGGTGGACGGCCATGTCTTGGTAGGTTTGCAGTTGTGCCATACTCTTTCCATTTTCGGATGATGGACTGAACAGAGCACCGTGAGATGTTCAAAGCTTGGGATATTTTTTTTATAACCTAACCCTGCTTTGAACTTCTCTACAGCTTTATTCCTGACCTGTCTGGTGTGCTCCTTGGCCTTCATGATGCTTTTTGTTCACTAAGGTTCCCTAACAAACCTCTGAGGGCTTCACAGAACAGCTGTATTTATACTGAAATAAAATTACACACAGGTGGACTCTATTTATTAATTCGGTGACTTCTGAAGGCAATTGGTTTTACTAGATTTTAGTTAGGGGTATCAGAGTAAAGGGGGCTGAATACAAATGCCCCCCACACTTTTCAGATATTTATTTGTAAAAACATTTGGAAAACCATTTATCATTTTCCTTCCACTTCACAATTAGGTGCCACTTTGTGTCGGTCTATTACATAAAATCCCAATAAAATTAATTTACGTTTTTGGCTGTAACATGACAAAATGTGGAAAATTGCAAGGGGGATGAATACTTTTTCAAGGCTCTGTAATATAGCATGTGATAACAGTTTTTAATTGATATGGGTTTAATGACAATTTAATCCCTGCCTATTTCAAATTAAATCCGATTCCAGACAGCTTACTATGGACAGAAGAAAAGTCAGCTAAAGGGGTCCTTGCCGCTTTCCTTCTTCTTAGTCAAGGCCTGGAATTCCCTAACTGTATACTCAGTGAAAGGGATGCCATCTTCCAGGAATCTGTGATCACCATACATTACATATGTGCGAGAATAAAATTCACATATGGCTCCTTGCATTGAATCAAACAACTCTGCTCCTTGTCTGCAGTTACAATGCAGATGCTGACAAGCAGATGTAAATAATGCAATACTTACAGCATTCAGGACTTTGCCTGTGACGACAGCTGTCAAAGCACAAAACAAAGGATGTATTAATATGTTTTAATAGTAGAGCTATCCCTTAAAGCGGAAGGAATTTGTGTGCCATCATATCCAACAGTCATTTTTGGGCACTGGGTTGTGCAAGGGGGTATAACAGCTGCTTGTGATAACTGTGCCCTCAGGTCTTCTTGTGGATCGGAAGGGGTGCAAATGAGACAGAGAAGGCACAAGTTGCAGTAACGGCTCAGGAATACCTGAAGACTCACCCTGGAGGGCGTGACCTCAGCACCCCCATCGTCATCGTGAAGCAAGGGTTTGAACCCCCTACCTACACCGGCTGGTTCCATGCCTGGGATCCATTTAAGTGGGAGGTATGTAAATCACACCTACAGAGCAATGCCTACCAACCCTCAGGGTGCTAAGCCTAATATCCAAGAGGGACCTCTCATAATGTCATCAATGTTCTGTTTAGCCTCTGCATTGGCGTGCCAACCTATTGTATTAGGGTGTGCACCCCAGAGCACAAACACACACGCGTGTATATCTACTATCGGTAGAGCAGTGGACGGTGTCAGTAGAGCAGAGATTGGTATCAGTAGTTTTTATTGTTATTATTTTTTACAATTTTATTTATTTTTTTACAATTTTGTATAGGAGCCCCATTGGGGGGGGGGGGGCCTTTGGTGAAATATCAAGGGTCTAAACAGACCCCTGATGTCTCACTTTTGAAACAAAGCAAGGGGTTGAAGCCAGAGCTTCCCCGGTCCCTTTCTCTGCTGTCTGAACTGGAAAGTGAACTAATGCGAAGAGCTCTGTGCTGAGCGGCTTCCTGTTCATTCACAAACCAAAGTAAATATAGCTTACTATGCTTTAGTTAAGAATGAACACAGGCTGCGACCAGTCCAGATCACTCACTGTGTTCATTCAGAAAAGGAAGAGGTCGGTGAATGAAATATTTACCGGCCCATTCTCCTGCTCTCCACCCTGAAACATCCCCCCCAGCAGGTGGCAGGAGAGGAGAGGAGGGAAGCTGGCAGCACTGCAGGGGGGGAGACAGAAGGAGCCAGAAGGCAGCACTGCACAGGGTGATTAGGGTGTGCCCAGGCACACTCGGACAATCCACGTGGTCACCTGCACTGTGATCCCCGATGAATGTGAGAGAGAGGCGGAGCCGCCTACACTGCCAGGAGAAGGGATATGTGTGCAGAGGCGTTGGAAGGGGGAGAGTGGTTCAGAGATCAGAGCCAAGAAGGGGTGAAAGTGAGATGTGGACAGACTGTGAAAGAGAACTGAACCCTGCACACTGTGCACCCCTAAACCCTGCACTCTGTGCACCCCTAAACTCTGCACTCTGTATGTAGTGCTCTCCTCAGCCCTACACTGCACACAGTGTACCTCTGAACTCTGCACAAAGCACAGCTCTGAACTCTGCACTCTGTACATAGCACAGCCCTGACCTCTGCACTCTGTACATAGCACAGCCCTGAACTCTGCACTCTGTACATAGCACAGCCCTGAACTCTGCGCTCTGTACATAGCACAGCCCTGAACTCTGCACTCTGTACATAGCACAGCCCTGAACTCTGCACTCTGTGCATAGCACAGCCCTGAACTCTGTGCATAGCACAGCCCTGAACTCTGCACTCTGTGCACAGAACAGCCCTGAACGCTGCACATTGCATATTTCTTCACTCTGCAATATGCACGTAGTGTACCCCTGAACTTTGCACTCTGCACATAGGACACCCCTGGACTCTGCCCTCTGTACATAGTGCATCCCTGAACTCTGCACATAACGCACTCCTGGTGTTTTCTGCCCCTTTAAGATCCCCACACTGTTTCAATTTGACCACACCCACCATTCGATGTGGGGGGAGGGGGGTTGGTTAAGTTCCTGCATCTATTCTGGGAAAAGACACAACTGGCCCTTTGAGGGCAACCATAATGCTGAAGCGGCCGCAAATTAAATTAAGCTTGACACCCCTATTCTAGAAGCTTCTCAGGAGGTCTGGTGCCAATAGCAATGAACAGTATGACCGAGGAAACTCTCCATAACCACTGGAGATAAAACCACTTGGAATAGACAAGGAGAACAAACAAATTATATCTCCATACAAGCGCTTAGGACCCTCAATATGTCACAGAACTGACTATTGAAGTATCCACTACCATTGGTCAGTATTAGTAAATGTAATCCACCAGAGGCTTGACAAAATTGATAAGACTAATGAGTTTATTAAACATCATTAAAAATCATAAAAACCACACAAAGCCATTTCTCAATATTGTGGACTTTTTAGAACCGAGTGATGTATGTTGTATGAAGTCATTAGATACAGGTATGTTCCAGTTTTTAATAACAAACATGTTATACTTACCTGCTCTGTGCAAGAGTTTTGCACAGAGCAGCCCCAATCCTCTTCTTCTGGGGTGCCCCAGCGGTGCTCCTGGCCCCTCTTCATCAGGTGCCCCCACGGTAAGCCGCTTTCCCTGGGGGGCACCCGTGCGAGCGCACTCACGAGTTCTGCTGCTGCATTTATTGACACAGGCAGCGGGACTCGGCCCTGCCCCCCACTCCCGTGTCACTGGATTTGATTGACAGCAGCGGGAGCTAATGGCTCCTGCTGCTATCAATCTATCCAGTGAGGATAGAGACAGCGGCTGGAGTGGCTGGGCTTGTACACATCGCTGGGTCGCATCGGGTAAGAAAAGGGGGGGGGGGGCTCTGGGGGCAGCTGCAGCACAGAATGCATTAAGGTGAAAAACCTTGAGACTTTACAGACCCTTTAAGTATGTTGGTGCATCAAAGTAGCACTTACATCATCCCAGGTGTGGCGGTATTGGTGTATTATACCTTCAGCCAAGAGCAGAGTCACCCAGAGGTAAAAACCGCTGTAGGTATCACCATGCAGCAGGAGCTTCCATGAATCATGGGACTGGGGCTGAACTGACATGCCAGAGTTGATGTAACAGGGCTGCCCACATTGTCAGAAAGGAGCCAGGAGGAGGCCACCACTATTCCGATGTAATGGAACGCACCAGTGAAGAGCTGGGTTTTGAAGTCATGTGATCATAATGCTAAACTCAAGAATATAAAGGATGTAAATAACATGGGGGGTGGGGGGGGGGGGGAAATTTAAGTCAATATACTATATGGCACCAGGCTCAAATGCACCACTGCCATCTACTTTATCGCACACATTACAAACCTTGGTGGTTTTGCTTTCAAATCACTCATAAAACCAGTAAAATTTATATTGCAAAAAGAGATTAAAATATATTGCCAGCTGGAAAAAAAGGGTCATTTGTATTAAAGCAGCATAAAATTAGGTACAATTACAAATGAAATTACCATATGACTATATCAATTCTGATCCCAAGCAATCGAGATCCTATAAAAACACAACATGTACTAATTAATAGCATAGGAATGTATCCATAAAATATTAATAATAATAATCTATGTACACCTACTTCATGATTATTAAATCGGATACGCTCTAAGGATCAAAAAGCATAATTGCCATGTTCAAAACAACAGATATATGTATAAAAAAATAAAAAAATAAATAATAAAAATAAAAAAGTGGTTATGGGGCTTGCTGGTACATTAGTGGATAGCATGATCACACAACACTATGAATCTCTAGTTCTTTGTTCAGACCATGCGGGGACAACGTTCCTAACTTGTAGATCAAGGTTTCCCTTTGCGTAAAAGAGAATCTTTCATTAACGGTCGGGGATTTGTTCAAAGTACATTCAATGGCTAGAACCTCCAAGCACCTGTAGTCCTTACTGTGAAAATGGAGCAAATTTCGAGGTACACTGAGCTTATCCCACCCATCCTTGATAAACCTACAGTGTTCATCAATACGTCTCCATAGTGTACGTTTAGTATGGCCCACATACAGAAGTACATCCATGCTAGTAAACTTCAAGCTTCCATGGGGAATAGATTGTGAGGTATAGCAACCTCTTATACAACATTGAAAAATGCCAGTCCTCTGTTCAAAAAAGGAGTGGTTGTCCACCGCTACCATTCTGAGCCCTCAGTCTACTAGTCATAAATATGTTTTTTAGTGTTCTAGCCATCCTCCTGATGGACAGGAGGTAAGGTTGGGGTCAACCTGGGGTCCAATTGTAGAATACTCCAAAGTTTGTGGGGTTTATTCTAGTGATAGCTCTATAATTGTCATTAAAACAAGTGTCAAACCTAACAGAATGATGCTTCTGTTCCCTTATTCTTCGATTTGAAACATTGGGGGAAAGGGGTAAATGCTAATTTTATGCTTCCACCACTAAGGACTCGGGATAACCCCTCTCTCTAAGTTTCTTTATAAGATTCTGGCCAGGCAGGATGGTTGCAACTTGAATAGTGGAAATATGAGTTGACCCCCCGGTATGTTTACAGTGATTGCTGGGGATAATAGTACCAATATCATGAGATAATTCTAGATCCAAAAATACCAGTCTGTCTGGATCCACAAAATGTGTGCATTTAAAGCCAAGAATTTTATCATTGCAATGGGAAACAAAGGAGGAAAATAGATCCACACCCCCACACCAGATGAGCAGTACATCGTCAATGTACCTCATATAGTACACAATATATCTGGCGAAGGGGTTACGGTTCCATATATATCTCTTTCCAGTATACCATCACACTGTTGGCATTGATGCAGAAACAAAATAATTGTGCTCTAGTGCTAGTATGGATGGTAAGGAGTTTGTTATTAATCATTTCATTACATGTTCATAGGAATACAGAGTGTATGTATTACAGTGGTCTTGTAACATTTTGTATGTGGGCCTTACTAAACGTATTGGTGAACACTGTAGGTTTATTAAGGAGGGGTGCAATAGGCACAGTGTACTATGGCACTTCCTTCATTCTCATAATAAGGACTACATGTGCTTGGAGGTTCTAGCCATTGAATGCATTTCAGACAAATCCCTGACCGATAATGAAAGATATTCTCTTTTATGCAAAATGAAAACCTTCTGGATCTATAGGTTAGGAACGCTGTCCCTGCATGGTCTGAACGAAGAACTAGAGATTCATAGTGTTGTATGACTATGCTATCCACTAATGCACCAGCAAGTCCCGTATACACTTTTTAATTTTTATAAATTTATATATATATATATATATATATATATATATATATATATGTGTTATTTTCAATATGGCAGTTATGTTTTTTGATCATTAGAGTACATCAGATTTAATACATGAAGTAGGTGTACATAGATTATTATTATTATGGCTATATTCCTAAGCTACTAATTAGTACATGTGTTTTTTTTATAGGATCTTGATTGCATGGGATCAGAATTAATATCGTCATATGGTCATTTTATCTGATTTTAAGCTCCTTTGATACACATAACCTTTTTTTCCAGCTGGCAATATACAGTATTCTAATTTCTTTTTGCAATATACAATTTTAATGGTTTTATGAGTGATTTCAATGTAAAACCACAAAGGTTTGTAATGTCTGTGATAAAGTAGGTGGAAATGGTGTATTTGAGCATGGTGCCATATAGTATATTGGCTTAAATTTGCCACCCCTTTCTTATTTAAATCCTTTATTTTCTTGAGTTAGGCATTATGGTCACATGAATGAGAAAGCTCATTCGTGCAAAATACGTTGTCATATAGCAACTGCAGATCTACTCCCGACTCCTTTCCAGCAGTTTGGGCAGTCCTGTTACATCACCTCTGGCACTTTAGTCCCAGCCGGTGCAGCCCCAGTCCGATGATTCGCAGCTTCCTGCTGCACAGTGACACCTACAGTGGTTTTTACCTATGGATGACTCTGCTCTTAGCCGAAGGTATAATACACCATTACCGCCACACCTGTTATGTAAGTGCTACTATTGCTGCACCAACATACTTAAGGGGTCAGCACCCACATGTACCTAATGACTTTATTCAAGATACATCACTCATCACTTATTGGAAGTCCACACTATTGAGAAAATGTGTTTTTTTTTTTTTTTAAATGATGTTTAATAAACTTTTTGGTCGTATCAATTTTGTCAAGCCTCCGTGGATTACATTTACTTATACTGACCCATGGTAGTGGATACTTCAAGAGACAGTTCTGCAACATAATGAGGGTCCTAAGCGCTTGTATGGACATATTATTTGTTTGTACTCCTATTCTAGAGTAATTTGTTCTCCACCCAACTGATTTGGCTTTTTACTGGTACCTGACTTCCCATGGCTTTAGGGCTCATACACATGGGCAAAAGTTGTAAAAATATGCAAAACGTTGGGCCCTACGTCAGGGAAAAATCTGCAGTTTTTTCGGCTTTTGCATCGGCGTTAGTGAGCGTTTTTGATTGTCGGCGTCAATCAGCCTTTTTTTAAAAAAAAAAAAACATTCCTCTGCTATATTTTAACCTAAAACGTCTACATCAAAAAACGCCGGTTAATGCCGGGACGTCTACAGCGTCAGCGTCAAAAAAACGCCAAAACGTTACAGCTTGAGAACGCGTTAGCCATGGGTTCTACTTTCAGCTCACTAACGCCGACGCCCTCTACAGCTCAAAAACGTAGGAGTTTTTATAACCCCATTGAATAATATGGAGAGCTGCAAAAAATGCCGGCGTCAAAAAACGTCCGTGTGTATGAGCCCTAAAAGCTAAGTCAACTGCTCGTCCACTGTCCAATGAGGCTACCCCAGTGTCCAGTAGGAGCACTGACTATGAAATGATAGTCTTTAAAGCCTTGGAGCCCAATGTGAGGTCCAGGGGCTGCATGCCGCCCTTTGGCACTTACTGTGTGACCATCAGAGAGCCCACAGCCAGTATGTATCATAATATCTTAGAGTTGGAGGAGCTGTAAGAGTAGTGATATCTAGCAGTCTCGTGTTTCCAGTCAATGAATGTCTCCTCAGGCATATCTCCAATCTGCTATCTCCAAGAACTCAAACTTACAAAATGCAGCCTTTTGGTGATGCCAGGGGCCACACTTGATGTCCTCTATATAAAATATTGAACACCACTGCTTATGAGAGGTACTGTCACTGCCTATTCATGGGAAAGTGACAGTGTCTCCTGATATCGCAGCCCACCAAGCAAGTTATATGCACCTTCCCCATGCTCTCTTGAAGCACTTGTTTTGTTCTGCAGGCATGAGGCAACCAGTCACCACACACTGACACATGAGTGGGGCATTGAGCTGACCCAGGGTGGACTGCTGCAGCAGTAGGGTGGTGAAGGAACATGGATAGGCAAATGGACCTTACTGAGGGAGAGGGCGTTGTGGCCGTGTCTCTCTAAGCAGCAGCTGGAAGGTGTGGAGAAGCAAAAATAAAATGGATAATGTAACTGACCGACTGCTGTCTGTTTTAAAAATATGTGAGCACATTCATTCATCCAGATTGTTTATGGCTGGAAAAAGTCTGACGGTCTTCTCTTTACCACTTACAGAACACAAAATCTTATGAGGAACTGAAAGCAGAACTGGATGATGCAGACACAATTGATGGGGTCTCCTCAGTAAGTACAAGACTCAGAAGTCCATGCTCTGTTTAACTGGAAAGTCAATGCAAGAGCACCAATTAGAAAAATCTAAGCAAAAGATAAATGTCAGGCATTATACAGACTGAGAAAAGATTTACCTGTTACTTTCTACCATTTTTTATTGGATGCTTAGTAAATTTTTGGACCTTTAGCAGAAAAGCCAGTCCACAAGTGATTGTTAGTTGTAAAATGAGCCGTGTGGGCCTTGGAGGTCTTATAGGACTTTGATATACCAAGAGAAAGATCTGCCTGCTAAAATGAGCAACTTATTTACTGCCCACCAGACAATTCTAGGTGTTTGGTCTCATCCTGTTGCATCTTCCATAATAAGGAAATAGAATAAAAACCATCAGGCATGGTATAATACGCACACCGCTGTGCAGACCTCGAAAATTATAATACAGAAACAAAATAAATGCAAAAAAAAACCCACCAGGGCTGGTGAAAGCTCCCAACATGGCCACATAGTTGTGCAGAGACCTCAAAAATACAGTTCCCGAGGTATAAAAATTGTCAGGTGCTTTCACGCCAACATTGGAGTGGACTGATCCTTCTTTGCCACATCAACATGCAAAATCTTTCAGCTTCATTAACTTATTTTAGACTAAGTGACAATATCACTGGGTCTCTGTGCAATGCAGGCAGATCATGGCTGGCGGGAGGGGCTCACAGGGTGCTGTACAGAGCTTCCTGAAGACATCCCAGCACCCTGCCTCAGTACTCCTCTCAGGAGTCCTCGGCCCCCGATGCAAGCAGTGGGTGGGCTCTTGGGAGGAGTTATGCAAATATGAAAATGCCTTGATTGGGTGGATATCAGTCTGGAGGAGTGGGTGTTCCTAGGCAGGCTATATTTGCATGCAGACTAGCCTAGATAACACCCACATATGATGCTGACCCACCATGATTGAAAGAACTGAAATCCAATGATTAAAAAGGGTGGGTCATGGGAAAGAAAGGCTGGGGAGTAAAGAACTAGATAATGTTGAATGTCCTTCAGCCAGGAGATGAGGCAGGTGCTTGCTACGGTTTAAATACTGTAGCTGCTGACTTTAAGAAACAAACATTTTCCATCACGTGGAGTGCAGCACTGTCTTCCCCAGAGTTGATTCTTCACTGGGCTTTGGCTTCCTGGTGCTGGAATTGTGGATATCGGAGCCAGGAAGTCTCACACTGTGCATGTGTAAGGCTGGTCCTGAAGCCTCCTGGGATGGGCAGCGTGTCCCAGCAGAGGGCGGTCCAAGTTCACGTAATTCTTGCCTTGGCAAGTATTGAGGAATTGAGAGTGGGTAACTCATAAAGAAAAACCCAAAATGCTAATATGTTAGAGGGGGGGAGAAGGGGATAACTTGTACTTTCATTCTGGAGGTCTTCTTTGTTTCTATGTAACAGGAAAATGGGACGGCACCTCATCCCTGTATTAGAAGGAATGATCTAGAATTTAGTTGGGGCTGACAAAATTTGTAACTCTAATTTTTGTTTTAATTTCAGGATTATTCTAGCACCATATTGGATTCATTCACTGCCCAGACAAACTTGGGCTCTCTTGTTCTCACCACATACCCAGCTGATGCCCTGGTAAATAAGACTCCAGACGAGCTGCCACCTGGAGTGGACCCCACCAGGAAAGAGGTAATTAAAGGACAATGCATAGACTAGAGGAGGAATTCTCAGCCAGGGTTCCGTGGAACCCTATTGTTCCTCCAGAGGTTGCTAGGGGTTCCTTGAGCAGTGGGCACTTTCTGCCTCTCAGATAAGTTCCCACTGACAACATTGATCTTTTTGGCTATCTCTAAGAAGGTAATTCTTCCCAATGACCACAAGCATAAGGAGCATTCTTCCCACTGACCATCACACAAAAATATCATGAGTTGTAGATTTCTAATTTTTAGCAGGGGTTCCCCGAGACCGGAGGACTATTTCAAGGGTTCCTCTGTGTTGAAAAGGTTGAGAAAGGCTGGACTAGAGATTTTCTTTGGTAAATGGTACCTATGATACTAAAGTAAATCTGTCTTATGAGAAGTACAGAGGCTGCCAGTGATGATCTCTTCTGTAAATCCTGGTTGCCTTGCTAATCCAGTGCCTTTAAAATATAACTCCAAGTTTAATTTAACTTTAAATAATGCATTTGGTCCAAACAACCTATTTCCTTCAATAACAGGTGTAAGTTCTGGGAGCACTGTATCCAGTGCAGCGCTACATCCAGTATACAGCGCTGTGTTCCAGCAGAGGGATCGAAACTTCCTGTCCTTAAACAGGATCACGTCGGGCTGAGCACTGCTCGACCATTCAGGTGAAGCTTTGTAATTTATGAATACAAGGCTCCATCTCAGCCAATCAGGCCCATCCACCACTATGAACGCTTATTCCTCTCAGAAAGCATGCAAGGCCCAAGACTGGAGGCACTGTCTTCAGCCAGAGGTGGATGCCCAGTCACACTAGCGTCCCAGCAGTAAGTGAATTTCCATAGGACCAACAAGCTGCCACCAGTTCTGACTCTTACTAGGTACTGATTGGGAAGGGGCAACAGGTCACCTCCTACCAGCACCAAGGAGGCATACTGTGGCTTATAGATAGAATAGAGAGGGGATCCTCCAGAACTGAACCCGGTTCCCACTCTTCTTGGAGTTTCATCAAGACATAGTCCTCCTCTCCAGGTTAAGATTTAAAAAATGTTCCAAGGCAATGCATCCTCACTGGATGGAGGAAACACACAAAGCTAAAGTGTGTGACTGAAGGACCGCCTTTTAAATCCTAATCTGGCAATGTTTCCTGCCCTGGAGGAGGCGCTTCATATCTCATAGGCTGTCCTGGAAGATGACTGGGGAAAGATGTAAATACTTATGTCTTCTCAATCCGCTCTGTTCTGGTCCCATGATCCCCCTGTGTCAGAGCGCTGATAAAAGCCTGGAGGAGTGATGTCACCTGTAGGTTTCAATAACCCATCTGTTGTCGGCACTCCCTCCTCTCCCCTGCAGCCCCGCTGGTTGACACAGGACAGCCAGGTCATATGAGCAGACCAGACCGACCTGAAAAAAGGTAAGTATGTGTGAGTATGTATGTATATATGTATATATATATATATATATATATGTATATGTATATATATATATGTATATATATATATATAAGTCAGTGTGTGAAATCGAAACACACAAAGGAGGTAG
>BLSH010310084.1:703578-724743 GCA_018402905.1 Glandirana rugosa
AAGAGACAGCTGCAGATGATGTCACTCGGCCGGCTTAAGCTACCTATGTAACTTCCGGTCGCCAGCATGGGAACGTTCCCGCCCCTTCCGCCGGAAATGACGCGCCGGGACGCCTCCTCACCACGAGGTGCATCTGAGCCGGCTCCCCAGACCCAACGGAATGGACAGCTGGCAGCTAACCATCTGCAGTCCTACCTCTCCCCGAGGTTTGAAGGCGGCTGAGTCACAGCCCCTCTCCCTTCTCCAGGGAGGGATCGTGCGGGCTCAAAAAGGGTACCGTGATGCTCCAGAACCCCTCCGGTCAACCTCTGAGACTTGGGGCTCCTAAAGGCTTCTGATGTGCGACCTATCCTTCCGGAGGAAACACAAATACTGAGGTATATGGCCTGGAGGACTGCCTTTTATTTAAAATTGGGGATGTGTTTCCTGTCCGGAGGGGAGGAGCCCAAGGTCTCAGAGGCTGTCCTGGAAGACGACTTGAGAAATTTAGTTTTCGAGTGTCACCCCCTTTTTTTTTTTTTTTTTTTTTAAAGGCAAATTTTTATTTATTTTTCACACATACATAAAACAAATTCACAGCCAGCTTCAAAGATATGGTTACACATGTGGCGTATTCGATACATTAACTTCCACAACTGTACATACATTGTCCGCTATTCTTTGAAACTACAATAAAGCACACATTTTACTGCTATGTTATGCTAGTGGTCCTCATGCAGGGCTGAACTTAGGAAAAACACAATTAAAGAGTAATGAGAAAGGAGACCCATGGACCTGGGCTGCAAAGCAACGTTTTAGCGATAATTATTTCTCAGCATTTTCCTTCAAGTGTAGTGCACCTCAACCTTTCACACTCCCAGCTCCCCTGCTATTGAATCAATCCATCCTCCCCAAATCATCTCAAACTTTTTTTGGACAACCTCTTGCAATATAGGTCAATTTTATCAGTGGCAAAGTTTTTTTAATCATATCCAACCACATTTGTATTGACGGAGGGGATTCATCCTTCCACCTAACTGCAATAGCTTTTTTAGCATAAAAGAATACCATTCGTAAGAGGGTCTTATTAGCATTATTGATCTCCTCTTCCCCAAAGTAACCCAGCAGACATCTGACCGGGGAGTATATGTTCGGCAATGCCAATTTGTCTTTCAGCAAGACCAGAATTTCTTTCCAGAAGTGCTGCACCTTATGGCATTGCCAAATCATAAGAAAGAAGTCGCCCTCCGCCACGCGACAACGCTGGCAGTCAGGCGACTCCCCCCTGCCCATTTTATACAGTCGTAGGGGTGTATAGTAAACTCTGTGGAGGTAATAAAATTGAGTTTGTTTGTCCCTAGCAGATATTACCGCAGGCAATGTGTTGGCAAGTATCTCCGACCACGACTCCTCATCCAAAACTGGGATGACTTTTTTCCATTGAGTTGCTGTTTTTTCCACTCTGGTGGAGGCAGAAGTCGAAAGTAGGAGATAGTATCTGGAGATGAGTTTTGTGTGATCGAACATTGTCTTCTCCAATGTGGTGGGGACCAGGAACACCCCTCGTAGGCCAAACTGCGCCGACACTGCATGTCGCAGCTGGAGATATCTATAGAAAAACTGGTTCGGGACTCCATATTCTAAGTGAATATCTTGAAATGATTTAAGTACCCCATCAGTAAACAGCTGGTGGGCATACTTAATTCCATCATGGATCATTACTTCTGGAGAGATCACTTGGACGTTCGGCCCCCTCCTCCTTTCCCCGTCGCCGGGCCATTCACAAAGTGCAGCATGCTCCGCGCATGTGCAGTAGGCTTCACTGCCAGTTTCCCTTACAAGCAATGTCGGCGGCCACACCATAGGCCAAAGATCGGCTGGGGTGCCGACGTCGCTGGATTCCTTAACAGAAACATTTTGTGCTGAAATTGCCTTTTCTGAAGAAGGGGACCTCCGCAAAACATGTCAAAAGTATCCCCTTAGGGGGACCTCTGTCTCTTCACGTGGTGCTTGAGTGATGGTGGAAGGTGCACTGAATATTCATTACCACAAGTTGAATATTGGGGACACAAGCGCTGCTACAATTACTTGGACTATCTGTATTTGATTGTTTTTTAGATCTTTGTTTAATTTAGCAGCAGCTGACGGACAGGTGTGGATAGTGCTATCCTTAAGCGCTGAGCAGAGACTGTGGGCGGGTTTATTTCTCTGATTGTTTTATTTATACTTAATTCCATATTTTGACCAATAGTTGGCGTCTGGGATCTTATATATTTCCTTCAGCTGAGCATTACACCAGAGGGGGGTATTAGGAGATGAGTTAAGTGATTAAACCCCCCGTCTTCTTATTGCAAATATGAAAAATCCTGTAGGCTAATTTAATCATATCTGCCCCCCTTTGGAGGTATGGGCCATGCCTATATAGAACATTGATCAGGGCCTCAAAAGACCCCGTCACCGCAGCCTGAGTGGCTACCGACGCTATATCGGCGTTAGGAAAAAAACACCAGTGGATATGGGTCAGCTGTGCAGCGAGGTAGTAAGCATGGAAGTTTGGCAAAGCCAACCCACCAGCTTGTTTAGGTAACTGTAGCGTCTCCAGAGAGATCCTGGGTGCCCTAGCCCCCTCATAGAAATGCCAGTATTACAGAGTTGATGTCTTTAAAAAGGGCTTTATATACAGGGGCATGCCAGAACACATACAGGAAACGAGGCAGGTAGATCATTTTAATTACTTGCCGACCATGTAACGTAGTTACAGGGCCCCAAGTGGCACTCATTGTTCTGGGAGGACGTGTTATAACGTCCTCCCAGAATCTGGCTCGCACCTAGGAGCATCCGCGACCGCCGGGTCTTATGGCATCACAGATCACGGTAAATGGCCGCTTGGAGCGGCCTTTTACCACGCGATCGCTCCGTCAAATGACAGAGCATCACATGTAAACAAGCCGGCGGAAGTGCCGGCTTGTCTCTCCCCTCTCCGCACCGATCAGTGCAGTGTGACAGGAGAGGGAGGAGAGAGGAGATGCAGTGGTGCTGTGGGCAGGATCTGAAGTGCCCACAGCACCGCTATGTGTCAGGCAGGGACCCCTCATCACCCATGCACCCTCAGCCACGCCCACCGATCCGTCCCCCATACATCCGTGCCCACCCATGCATCCGTGCTCACCCATGCATCTGTGCTAACCCATCCGTCCGTGCTCACTCATCCGTCACCCATGCATCTGTACTAACCCATCAGTCACCCATGCATCCGTGCCCACCCATGCATCCGTGCTCACCCATCCGTCACCCATGCATCCGTGCTCACTCATCCATCACCCATGCATCCATATTAACCCATCAGTCACCCATGCATCCGTGCTCACCCATCCGTCACCCATGCATCCGTGCTCACCCATCAGTCACCCATGCATCCGTACTAACCCATCAGTCACCCATGCATCTGTGCTCACCCATTCGTCTGTGCTCACTCATCCGTCACCCATGCATCCGTACTAACCCATCAGTCACCCATGCATCCGTACTAACCCATCAGTCACCCATGCATCCGTACTAACCCGTCACCCATGCATCCGTGCTCACCCATCCATCACCCATGCATCCATGCTCGCCCATCCATCACCCATGCGTCCGTGCTAACCCATCCATCACCCATGCATCCATGCTCGCCCATCCATCACCCATGCGTCCGTGCCCACCCATGCATCCGTGCTCACTCATCCGTTACCCATGCATCCATACTAACCCATCAGTCACCCATGCATCCGTGCTCACCCATCAGTCACCCACGCATCCGTGCCCACCCATCCATCTGTGCTCACCCATCCGTGCTTACTCATCGTCAGCCATGCATCCATGCTCGCCCATCCGTCACCCATGCGTCCGTGCTCACCCATCTGTCACCTATCCATCACCCATGCATACCCATCCGTCACCCATGCATCCGTGCCCACCCATCCGTCACCCATGCATCCGTGCCCACCCATCCATCCGTGCTCACCCATGCAGCCTCATCCGTGCTCACCCATCCAGCCTCATCCGTGCTCACGCATAAATTTGTTCTCACCCATCCATCTGCGCTCACCCATGCTCACCCATCCATCCGTGCTCACCAATCCAGTCATGATCACCCATCCAGCCTCATCCGTGTTCACCCATGCATCTATTCTCCGCCATCCATCCGTGCTCACCCATGCATCCGTGCTCCGCCATCCATCTATGCTCACCCATCCATCCGTGCTCACCAATCCAGTCATGCTCACCCATGTTCACCCATGCATCTATGCTCCGCCATCCGTGCTCACCCATGCATGCGTGCTCACCCATCCATCTGTGCTCAGTCACCCCCATCTATGGCTTCTTCACCCCCATTTGTGCTCATTTATGCCTCATTCATGCTCATCCATACCACATCAGTTCTCATCCATGACACATCCATGCCACTACAGCACCCATCAGTGCCACCGCAGTGCCTCACAATAATGTAATAGGTAGTCAAATTACATTTGAAATGTATGCCCCTAGAACGCCTGATGGTGCACCCTGCATGTTGGGCCTCTGTATGTGGCCAGGCTGTGTAAAAGTGTCACAAATGGTATCGCCGTACTCGGGACAAGTAGTAGAATATATTTTAGGGTGAAATTTTTGCTAGATACATGTTGTCTGTTAGAAATATTGTATAAATGGACAACCTTGTGTACAAAAAATGCGTTTTCATTTTCTTTCCACATTTTCCAAAAACTTGTGGAAAAAATTAACCGTTCAAAAGACTCATTATGCCTCATAGAATATACGTTTGGGTGTTTACTTTCCAAAATGGGGTCATTTTTGGGGCGGTTCCATTGCACTGGTGCTCCAGGACCTTCAAAAATGCAAGAGGTAGTCAGGAAATTATATGTGTAATTTATGTCCTTAGAACGCCTGATGGCGCACTCCCTGCATGTTAGGCCTCTGTATGTGGCCAGGCTGTGTAAAAGTCTCACACATGTGATATCACCATACTCAGGAGGAGTAGCAGAATGTGTTTTGGGGTGTAATTGGTGGTATGCATATGCTGGGTGAGAGAAATAACCTGTTAATATGACAATTTTGTGGGAAAAAAAAAATCTTCATTTTGCAAAGAATTGTGGGAAAAAATGACAACTTCAAAAAACTTGCCATGCCTCTTACTAAATACGTTGGAATGTCTACTTTCCAAAAAGGGGTCATTTGGGGGGTATTTGTACTTTTCTGTCTTGTTAGGGCCTCAAGAAATGAGATAGGCCGTCAGTGCATCAGGTGAGATCAATTTTCAGTGATTAGCACCATAGATTGTAGACTCTATAACTTACACAAAGACCAAATAATATACACTAATTTGGGTTATTTTTACCAAAGATATATAGCAGTATAAATGTTGGCCAAAATTTATGAAGAAAAATTACTAATTTGCAAAATGTTATAACAGAAATAAAGAAAAATGCATTTTTTTAACAAATTTTTCGGTATTTTTCCATTTTTTGCTCAAAAAATAAACACCCCAATGGTGATTAAATACCACCAAAAGAAAGCTCTATTTGTGTAAAAAAAAGGACGAAAATTTCATATGGGTACAGTGTAGTATGACTGAGTAATTGTCATTCAAAATGTGAGCACTGAAAGCTGAAAATTGGTTTGGTTAGGAAGGGGGTTTAAGTGCCCAGTGGTCAAGTGGTTAAGGATAGCTATACAACCCATGAGATTTAGGGGGAGCTTTGCCCAAGTTTGCAGATCCCTTTTCATTTTGGAAATTAAAAGGGGCTAAATTGTTTTCAACATATTTATCCAGGGGCAACTGCACCTCTATACCCAAGTATCTAAATTGGGACACCACCTTTAAAGGAATATCCAAGGGAATTAGTGGGGTATATTGAGAATCGAAGGGAAAAATAACGGATTTGCTCCAGTTCACTTTGAACCCGGAGCAAGCTCCAAACTCTGTGATAAGGTCCATTGCCCTGATCAGGGACCTCTCTGCGTCGGACAGATACAGAAGCATATCATCCGCGCACAGAGGTTTTCTCCTCCAAAGAATTTATCCGACACCCCCCTACCCCCTCCTCTCAATTTCACCGCCAATGGTTCAATGGCAAGGGAAAAAAGCAGGGGTGAAAGCAGGCACCCCTGTCACGTGCCCCGCTCTATCTTGAACTGTTCAGTAATAACATGATTGACCCTAATACGGGCTACAGGATTTGTGCACAACAACCTTACCCAGGTTACAAAGTTAGGCCCAAAACACATTCTTCTAAGGACCGCTAGCAGATAAGACCATTCAACAGAATCAAAGGCCTTATGTGCATCCAGGGACACCACCACCCTGGTGTCTGTCACCTGGCCCTCTGTCTGGAGAATTGTAAACAGTCGTCTAAGGTTGATGGCAGTGGAGCGCATTGGTATGAAACCTGTCTGGTCCTGATGAATAAGAGAGGATATTATTTCATTCAACCGGTTGGCTAAGATTTTGCCGTCCACATTAATCAGTGATATTGGCCTATATGATTTGCATGAGTGATCCTTATGAGGCTTAGGGATCAGTGCGATCAAAGCCTCCCTAAGGGATTCGGGGAGGGAACCCCTCTCAAAAGCCTCCCTATATACCTCCAACAATTTCAGCGCAAAAAATTCTTGATATGTGCAATACCACTCCATAAGATAGCCATCAGGCCCCGGCGTTTTGTTAGGTTTGAGTGCATTGCTGCCTCTATCTCTTGTGTTGTGATCGGGAGATCCATTTCCCTCGATACCTCCCGGGACAACATACGCACGGGAATGTCCTCCAGGTAGGCCATAGTTTCCTCCTCCCCACAACCCACCTGTGAGGTGTAGAGGGAGGAGTAAAACTGTACAAAAGCCTTCGCTATGTCCTCCTGAGATTTACATAGACACAGGGAATAGACGTAGAGGGGCGCTGAGAGTGAGCCAAGTATGCCAACAGTTTACTATTCTTGTCCCCATATTCAAAGATCCTCTGCGATTAGTATAGCAGTTTCTTTTCAGTTTTCTCTATCAGGGCCAGGTCTAGTTGTTGTGTAAGTGTACGCCAGGTCCTGAAGTTATCCGAAGTTGAATTTCTAATGTATTCCGCCTCTGCAGCTGTGACTGCCTGCCCCGCCTCTCTAAATTTTATAATCCCTGTCCGCTCTCAAGTTCTTAATTGTTTTAGCTATAGAACCCCTAAGGGTAGCCTTAAATGCATCCCAAGTAATATGCAGGGGAACCTCCTCCCCATTCTCTTCCCAGAATGATTTAATGGCGGAAGCAGTTTGGCCAGCAAAGCATTCTTCTTATAAACATAATGGGCTCAGTCGCCATACCCTATGTGCGGGCGACTGATCCAGGACAAAAGGTTAACAACCGTGAGTGGTCAGAGACCGCCCTAGGTAGGTATCGTATATCCAGCACCCCCCTAGAAATACAACACATATCAATTCTTGACAATGTGCCGTATGTGGAGGAGAAGCAGGAATATTCCCTAGCCTCCAGGTGCTTCCACCTCCAGGCCTCCACTAGGTCATACTGGGGTAACATGGTTGAGAGGGGGGCATTGCATCTGGTGGTGGCCCGCAATCTGTCTAAATCAGGAGACAAGACCGTGTTCAGATCTCCCGCTAATATAATAGGGCCCTCTGCCACTGCAATAATTTTAACAAACACACCTTCCATTACCGCTCCTACAAAGGGGGGGGCGGCGTGTATATTGACACAATGGTATATGGCATTTTATCCACGAGTATAATTGCTACTGCATATCTGCCATAAGGGTCAGTGATAATTTCCTTGGGGGTACACAAAAGAGATTTAGCTATAAGAATTGATACCCCCCTGGCATAATTGGAATACATGAAGTGATAAGCATAACCAATATGTGCCCTTTTAAGAGCTAATATCTTAGACCCTGTGAGATGCATCTCCTGCAGCATAATAACCTGGGGTTTGTACCTTAGAATATATTTGAATACCAGAGCTCTCGATCTTAGCATTCATACCCCTAACATTCCAAGAAAAAACATTTAGAGACCGTACGTTAGTCCCCATTATCTCTAATCAAGAAACATTAAAAAAAAAAAAGGAGGATTCAGACCGTCACCAGCCCTGTGTGTGCAGCAGAAGCAACAGACAATGTTCTATGTTGTACATGTGGCCGATAAGACCCAGCAATACTCAAGGGCCACCAGTCAAAGAAGTTGGAAATCCGAAGAGTCAAGCTGTTCAGTATGGTGAAGAAAACAGGTGACAACAGGTCAACCAACAAAGGTGTGTTACTCAGCCAGTCACTTACTCTGCAGGTGCGAACATCAACACCCCTGTAGACCAAATCCCCTCCCCCCACCCTACCCGCAAACCCCAACATTTTGCAGGTTTTAACCCCCAAAACTGAGAAAGAAGTTACTTAGAACCAGTCACACCCCAACAAGGGGAGCCCTCCTGTGGTCCAGGCGAGGAGGGAACGTGAGGGGTGGAGGCAAGGCCTGTGAGGGGGCCCTCACTTACCACACTATAGTTCAGCATATATATGCCAACCATCTGTAATTCAGGCATCCATGGATGAACAAAATATGATTCCAGAGGCTTATGTAGTGAAGCTCTTCACTTCGGCCAAAATCTTGCATAACAAAATGTCAGGTAGGGGAGCGATGCCTTCATTTTAAGCATTGCCCAGTGAGTCCAACCATGCATCCGCCTCTCTAGGGGAGAGGAAGAAGTGAGTCTTTCCTTTGTGGACAACTCGGAGCTTTGCTGGGTAAAGTATGGCATATGGTAAGTTGCGTTCTCAGCCATTGCTTGATACTTAAGAAGGCCGCCCTCTGCTTTTGCGTTGCTGACGAAAAATCAGGAAAAATGGCTATGCAGTTACCGTTGTATATGATATCAGGCAGGTTCCTGGCGCGCCTTAGGATAAGCTCTTTGTCTTTAAAGTACAAAAATCTTGCCAGCATAGGTCTGGGCTGATGGCTTGGTGGAGGGACCAGCAATGGTACACGGTGCACCCTCTCAATAGCAAACATGGCGGAAAAGCCTTCACTGCCAAAGGTTTGTGTCAGCCAGGATAATAGAAACTCCTAAGGCTGCTCCCTTCCGAACCCTCCGGGAAGCCCAGGAATCTCAAATTATTCCTGCGGAGGCGATCTTCTATGTCTCCCAGCTTGACTTCCTGGGTCCACTGACATTTCTCTGACTGATACCATGAGAGGGTTCAGATCATCCTCTATGCCGGTGATCCTCTGTTCAGCATTAGACACCCTATGGCGGATCTTATGCACATCCTCCTTTAGTAATGCAAAGTCTATGCAAATGGTGTCTGTGTAGTGATAGATGCATGCGATGACTTAATGGCCGCCACAATATCTGTTCGAGAGGGCTCACCCCCCTGTGTCACTGCAGTCGCTGCCGTACCTGTTGTCTGCAGAGGGACTTGGCACGCCAGGGGATCCGATCCATCCATCCACTCTGACTCTCCCTGAGCTCAGGGCTGAGGATCCCAGTCCTGTGAACGCTGCTGTGAGGCCCGCGTGGCGCCGGCGCCATCTTGGCTGGCCCTATGTGCAAATTTGGAGAGTCTCTCCGCGGGCATAGGCGGCACGCTGGGCCCGATTTTCACCATTTCTAGGTGCAGGGGAACTTCAGCTGGCGATCGCTGTCTTTGTGGGCAAAAAAATCTGCGGTATTGGCTGTACAGGATTCGTCAGGATGATCGTGTGGTGCGGAGCTCCGGCTTTTTCCTGCTCAAATCCTGGAAGTCAGGCCACGCCCCCGGAGTGTCACCCCATGGATTGCAAAGATGCGTGTTTGCACTTACAACTTTTGTTTGTCCAACTTCTGTACAGACGAGCCGAAAATTGGGTGAAGCCTTGTCGGCAGAAAAAAAAGCTTTCTTGTCTTCACAGACAACTTCTGTTGGACGACAATTGAAAATTGGCTGTCGAATGGTGCGTACCAACGGTCGGATTCTCTCACAACAGGCTGTCGTATGACTTTTTTTCCACCGATAATTGTACTGTGTGTGCGGGTCTTAAAACCCTATACACACTTTTGTCAGATTTCCTTCACATTTACCAAAACCATGTAGTGCAAGGGCCTACCTGATTGCATACAAATAGAAACACTTAAGGTTTGACCTCATATTATATGGTTTTGGTAAATCTGAAGGAAAAAAAATCTACAGAAAATTGTATAATGTGTATCCAGCTTAAAGTGGTTGTCAACTTGCATACTAGCTCATTATGAAATACTTACCTTGGAACAAAGCTGTTGCAGCGGTCTCGGCACACCTCTGAACAGCAACATGCTGCTTCAGGGGCTCCGGCCAATCACAGTGCGGGCTCCAGCGCTGTGATTGGCCGGAGGCGCGCTGACGTCGGTTTCAGCGCATGCCCACGGGAGCCGACGGTTACGGCACATTTACTGAAGAAACGGCACCCTGGGCCACCATGGGGGCCGATTCTTCAGTGCACATGTGCCGATGACGTTGGCACATACAGATACAGGGAATATCTCCTAAACTGTGTAAGCTTAGGAGATATTCCCGGGACCTACAGGTAAGCCTTATAAGCTTAACTGTAGTTTAAAGTGGTTGTCCAGAGTTGACAACCACTAAGTCTTCGTTTTGAGTGTAATTTATTTGCATATATAGCAAAATCTGAATCCTAGCAAACAAAACAGCAGATGCAGTGCATTATTGAACCGTTTTATAATTCTGTTTCTTACAGAACAAAAACAACAAAAAAAGAAAGACAACATAAAAACAAAGCCTAAAACACTTAAATATGATATAATATGTACATCAAATTCAAAATACATCTCATTCAAAATTAAACCCAAAAGAAAGAACAGAACCCACGTTTTTAACAAATTGCATTGTGGAAGATTGAAGCTGCTACATGAACAAGCCAAAGAAAATAACAAAAAATCCTCAGCCTGCTAGACGACGGACAATGCTAAAGTAGCATACTGAATTTATCCCTGCTGGAGAAACTCCTGAATGATGATCACACAAAGAACCAACAAAATCTGTAAAAACAATAAGAAATGGAGAGCACGGCTTCTAAAGAACGAGTAATGGCCAGAGATATGAAGACGTATAAATACAGATATAAAGGGTTAAAAAAAGCAGTCACCTTTGTGACCCAAGATTGATTGTCAATCACTGCTGGCTGTCGTGTAGCTGCCACTACGGGGGTTTGTATTATTGAATATCCAGCCAGTGTCTATATTTTGTTAAACTCGGGCAGGCTTTCAGCTACAGCAAGTCTACAAAGTAGAACTAAAGGCAAAACTTTTTTTTTCTATATTTTGGATAGAGCAAGGAAGGGTTATAACCCCCCCCCCTTTTTTTGCCATCTGTTTCCAATTGGGGTAAATTTTCCTTCACTTCCTGCCCCATAGCCAAAACAGGAAGTGCTCCAAATTAAGGGACGCCCCCCCTCCCCCCGGTCACCAGAACTAGTTTCCCCTCTCTTGCTTTTTTGGGGGACAACCCAAAATTCTTTTACTTTCAATGATAACGCTAACAAATACAGGTGAGTGAATCTCCCTCATGGGGGAAAAGACACAATAAAAACCTAACAGGGGTTCTAATCCCTCGCGACTCTAATAAAAGTTTTGCCTTTAGACCCCTTTCACACTTGTGCGAGTTGTCCTGTGATTTTGGACTGCAAGTCGTTCCCCATTATTTCCAATGAGTACCGTTCATATCTGTACGACTTTCAAGTTGTGCCGACTTTCAAGTAGTCCCTGCATTACTTTGGTCCAACTTTGATGCAACTTGAGGTCCATAGACTTCAATGTTAAACCCTCAAAGTCTCATGCAAATCGCACCTGAATAATATAGATGCGCTTTCTGTACGACTTTGTTATATGTTTTCATTGAGCCAAAGTTGCAACGAAGTCGTACTGATCCCAAATCGCGTCAAAAAAACGCAGTAAAATCGGGTCACACAAGTGTGAAAAGGGGCCTCAGTTAAGCTTTAATAATTAATTAGAGTTTAAAGTAGAACTATAGGCAAAACTTTTTTTCCACTTTGGATAGCGTAAGGGAGGGTTATAACCCCGGTCAGATTTTTTTTTTTTTTTTTTCCAGTATCCATGTTCCATTGCAGAGATTTCCCTTCACTTCCTGTCCCATAGCCAAACAGGAAGTAAAAAGGGAATTTGTTGGGGACCCCCCCAGGTCACCAGAACTAGTATCCCCATTAGAAGATTTCCCTGTTATTACTTTTCTGGGGACAACCCAAAATTTGGGATTTTTTTTTACTTTCACCTTCAATGATAACAGTAAACAGGACAAATAGAGAGGGGGAACTCCTTAACGGAGGCACAGACAAACTCACAGGGGTTCTAACCTCTCTCCACTATATCCAATTTAGAAAAAAAAAAAATTTTGCCTTGAGTTCTACTTTATGCAGCAACTTAAATAATCATCGCTGGATGCCAAATGACTGAGCTCGGGAGGAGCAAGGCTATATTCTCTTAGAAAAGATTTTTGTTAGCAAAGTTATCAAAAAAAACCACCACAAACGTAACTTGCTAGCTGCTGCATTCACAAAGTTTAAGGCTTGCTTCTATAAACCTTAGATTCCAGCTGCCATATGCTGTGCTCTCTGTATTCACCATACAACAAACAGAACTCACTGAAAGATTGAACTCACACAGAACATAAACCAGACATTGTTACCCGTCCACACGGGCCGTTACGAAAAAAAAAAAAGTATTAAAAAAAGTAAGGCCCCGATTATGTTTTCAGCAGGAAACGTCCCCATTATGCCTAAAAGCCACAAAAATAAGAAATCCATTGAGAACTAGACGCTGAATCAGACTGGCAGCAATGAGGCAGCACGCGCCGTTCCTACGAAGACGCGTTAAATCAACTCCAGGCAGAACTTTTTTTTTGTGTGTGTTTATATCGCCTTTGGATAGACTTGGGAGAAGATATACATATTCACAGTTTCTACTGCTGTAGTGATTTTCCCAGGGTTGCACCGATAGTGTCTTTTTTTACTGGCCAGCATGAGTACCGATACCTTCGGTCAAGTACTTGCCGATACAGAGTACTGATACCTTTTTTTTCCCCAGTAAAATGGAAAAGGTGTAGAACCCCTGTCAGGTTTATTACTGTCTGTACGGTTCAGTACTGGTGACAACCGGTCTCCTCAATTCTTGCCCTTCACAGGGATAGGCGAGGTAAAGTCTAGGATTGCATTAGTATCGGTGCTGATACCAAGCATGTGCACAAGTAATCGTGCAAATTGATACCTGGAACCAATATCTTTGTGGTCAGATTTGAGCCAATACAAAATTTATAGGCCCAAATCGTACGGCAAAGAATTGCATGGGATTTGAACTGGAATGTGGTGCAATTCCTGTCTGAATTGCATGCAGTTTCTCGCACTGGTCCTGTGTGAACCCCGGCTGTAGTCACTACAAGCCTGGGTTCAAACAGGAGTGGTGGGGGAAATCGCATGTGATTCGGAAAGTAATCGCGCACTGCATTCCTGTTGTAATCACATGCGATTCTTTACGATGCGATTTGAGCCCATTCATTTTGTATAGGCTCAAATCGTGCTGCAAAGGTGTATGTTTATATTGCCTTTGGATAGACTTGGGAGAAGATATACATATTCACAGTTTCTACTGCTGTCTACTGTACTGATTTCACCAGGGTTGCACCGATACAGTGGCTGGCCAGCACGAGTATCAATACTTTCGGTCAAGTACTTGCCGATACTGAGTACTGATACCTTTTTTTTTTTTTCAGTAAAATGGAAAAGGTGTAGAACCGGTCAGGTTTATTACTGTCTATACGATTCAGTCCTGGTGACAACCGGTCACCGGTTCCAGGTATCTTAACACTTGCACGAGTACTGGTGCAAATGCATAGTATCAGCACCGATGTTGGGGCAACCCTAGAGTACTCATGCACACGCTTAGCATCTGCACCGATACCGGTGCAATCCTAGATTTCACCTTGCCTACCACTGTGAACAAAGGACAAGAATAGAGGGGACCGGTTGTCACCAGGACTGACGTATACAGACAATAATAAACCTGACAGAGGTTTCCCTTTTTACTGAAAACAAAAGTAGATGTTGAAGTCTGTTTCTGCTACTGGAGAGTTTCCTCGATTTCCTGTCCTGTCAGGAAGAGAAAATTTTGACAATGGGGGCGGGGGTCACAGAGCACAGTGAAAACCTTACATGGATTCTATCCCTTCCCCACTCTGTCCAAATGAAAAAAAAAAAAAAAAAAAGGGGGGGGGGGGGGTTTGCCTGGACTTGGGTTTTAATCCAATAGGCCCAAAAGAGCAGCTTATACTTTGATTCCTAGTTTTATCTTATTGCTCAGAACAATCAGAAGAAAAATCATTCTTATGTGGTTTTGCCGTTAACAGTTCTCACTATAATACCAAAAAGATAGATTTCTCTCATAGAAATATTTCTCTCCAAAAATGAAATGACGTCTGCCGTCACGCCAAATCCTCAGGGATGTGAAAACCAACAGGTTTCTGTCGCAAAACTGGGCAGCCTGTGCTGACTGCAGCAGTATAGTGTCATGAGGTTGCTTAAGCCATTGGGACATCCAAATCTTATTGCTGAATGGAGGGGGGTGGTTCAGGGCTAGGCAGACCCCTTCTGGATAGATCACAGGCAGTTCACAGTTGAGTCATGGTGTCCCAGGTCTCGATGTGCCACCCAACTATAGCAAAAAAAAAGTGTCATCAGAATGAAGAAATGTGCTTTTTTTTCTAAGTCTTTGGGCCGAGTGCGCGTTTCAGATCGCAGTCCAGTGCAAGTGTACAGTCCTGTAAATTCAGAGGCGTCACAGAGCTCTGGATGATGACCTGTTTGCTTCAGCGGTTGTAACCTGAGACTTTTTCTCCTCTTCAACAAGTTCATCAAAAATGTCTCTGATGGAGAAAAAAAAAAAAAAAAGAATGTAAATAAAAATGTAACTAATGGGAGGGAAAACCCCCTATTTGCAGCCGCTTGCGTAAACGCTTTATATGAATGGGTTTGCTGGACATGATGGGGACGATAAATACTGTATTCAAACAAAGGGGGAGGTTTACAAAAACAAAGGGGGGGGGGGGGGTTACAAAAACAAAGGGGGAGGTTTACAAAAACAAAGGGGGAGGTTTACAAAAACAAAGGGGGAGGTTTACAAAAACGAAGGCGGAGGTTTACTAAAAGGAAGGCGGAGGTTTACTAAAAGGAAGGCGGAGGTTTACTAAAAGGAAGGCGGAGGTTTACTAAAAGGAAGGGGGAGGTTTACTAAAAGGAAGGGGGAGGTTTACTAAAAGGAAGGGGCAGGTTTACTAACACTGGTGCACTTGGAATCTGCTACAGCTGTACATGGTAGCCAATCGGCTTCTAATTTCAGCTTGTTCAAATAAAGGATAAGTTCACCGTTACACCCATATTCAGGGTGTACAAGCTACACATCCACCGGCCCCCTCCCCAATGTCATGGGCAGAGTGGGGTCCACCCCCCCCCCCATGCTCTCTTTCAGAATCTGCTGAGAACAGACGTGGGAAAACTACAAGGTCCAGCAGCCTTTGCGCCTGACAGCTTGTAGTTCTCTATTAACTACCACGGCGCAGTTGAGCGCTGTGGTAACTCATTGCTGCTTCCTGTTAATGTGCAACTGCTAAGGGCTAAACAGCTTACACACAGAGCCTGCAAGAGCCCTGCATAGTACCCAAAATCTGCTGATCGTGGGTGCAATGCTTTCCAGGTTCTAAATTTAAAAAAATAATAAATGCACATTTACCTGCAAAAAGATGAGCATTTTTTTTGTTTTTTAAAAAGGTGAACTTATCCTTTAGGCTTTGGCATTAAAACCTGGAAGTTGATTGTTTTTATGCAGAACTGCACCAGAGTTTGCACTCTCCAGTTTTAGTGAATAACCCCTAAAGTCTGCTTATTCTTGGAGAATCCAACAACCTCCATGGAGAATGCCACAGTACAAACTTTCAGTGGATTCTCAGACCTCTTAATATAACTCAGCATTCAGAACTCCCCGACTGCAGGTAGTGGGAAGAAATCTCAACCGGTCAAAGATTTTCAAGCCGAGAAGTCTCACTGTGCAATGAACAAGTATCTCAACAGCCAGAGCAAATGTTTTTACCACTCTCTGGGTAGTCATAAACAGCCCAACTGTCAGACATTAAAGCGGTAGTAAACCCATCCATTTAACAGTTTAAAAAAACGTTACATTTCCGGCACGTGCCGGAAATGTAACACTCCCATTGGCTGTGTTCTAAACCAAACTGTCAAACCATCCAATGGCTGGTATCATAACTGATCACATGTGCAGCATCATGGCAGTTGTAGATTAAACAGAGGCCAAGATGGCAGCTCCCTTGGCTGAAAAGGATAGGAGGGTTTACTACCACTTTAAAGATGAGTTCCACCCAAAAGTGGAACTTCCGCTAATCAGATTCCTCTACCCCTTTGGTGCCACATTTTGGGGTGTGGGGAGGGGGAGAGGATACCTGTCTGACAGACCAGGCCGCTGTGAAGTAAGTCAGCAGCTCGGTCTCCCTCCTCTCTCCCCTTCAGCCGCCCAGTGAATGAGCGCATGCACAGTAGGGACCTGGTCGTGAAGCCGAAAGGCTACACTGCTCGGTTCCTTTAGTAGCAACGGCCACGGCAGCACCCGACCAGCCAATCCGAAGATGGGCTGTGGTGCCGACATTGCTGGACTCCAGGACAGGCAAGTGTCCTAATGTTAAAAGTCAACAGCTACTTTTAATTTTTAAAGGGCATTTATCAGAGCGTTTTTACAGCTGAAAAACTCCTCTCAAAACCCACTAGTTCTGGGATGTTTTTTCCAGCCAGAAAACGCCCCAGCCAAAAACTGCTGATAGCCTTTGTGTGCATGGACACATAGGAGAACATGATGCGGAGTTTACATGCTGCAGAAAAAAAAAAGTCTGAAGCCAAAAACAGCAGTTGTAAAAACACCCAGTGTACATGAGGCCTTAAAAAAAATAAATGCACATTGTTTTTGCCAGTAAAAAACATGCATTTTTTTCCCTAAGGAGCCTGCAGAGTATTGCATCCACGACCAGCAGACTAGGTGCAATCTGCTCCTGCAGATTCTTTGCATAGCGGTGTTCCCATACCTAGCATGAGTAGGCAGTTACTTGAGATGAGAGGAGTCAATGGACTACAAGAGCGCTCACCAGTGCCCTTCGCAGTTCACTGGGAACTGCAAGTGGTCAGGCGCAATGGATGGCGGCCCTTGTAGGCATTCATTCACAGGAAACTGAATGAATGACACGGCCATGTGGGCTGCGTCATTCCCCCACCCGCTACCCCCTAAAACAGGTGGAACACGTTCCAAAAGGTGATCTTACCTTTTACTGCTTGTAGTCGCAGTCTGCATCAAGTGTCAATTTTGATTTTTCTTATAATTGCACTTTAAATATATGCAACATTATGGTTTATGTTAAATGAAAACTCTATGGCAAAACTGGCAGGAATGACACTTACTTGTGCATATAAAAGAATATATAGCCGCTTCTGTCACGGTCACTCTGAACAGTGATCTCCTGTGTCCTTGATACATCCAAATCATTATATGTAAACCAGGTCTGTTTTTTTACATCGCACACGTCGCTGATATAGTGACCTATAGAAAATAAACCTCAGTGATTAAAGATTATATAAACCCATTATCAATACCTGGTCATAAATTGCAGAATTTCACTAAGCTCACATACCATTTATATTGCCTCTCATCTTGCAGTCACATGATGTAGCCCACTGGACCACCTCACCTCACTGTCTGATATTTGGAGTAGTTTCAACATGTGACAAAACTCTGAGCCCAAGCCTTGTATGGAAGAATATCCTTGGCATCCTTTTAGATGTGCATATTCCTCCTTGCTGGCCACAGGGTGCAATATGTTGACCAGTTTCTCAATTACACTCGATCAGACCTGCTTCTGGAACAGCTAGCACAGCTAATAACTGCAACAACCAGTTGCCATTGGCAAGAAAACTTCTTTCAAGCTCACAGCAAAGCATGATTTCTCCCAGGGGAAAACTGGAGCATACGCAGTGAATATAGTATTGGATAGATAAGAATATAGTATTCAAAGAAACACTGAGTACACTAGGGCTGCACTAATACGGATATCGATGCCAATACTAAGCATTTGCACGAGTACTTGTACTCGTGGAAACGCTTCGATACCTGAAACAGTTTGCCTTTGCGGTGCGATTTGGGCCAAACAAAATGAATGGGATCGAGTCACACTGCAAAGAATCGCATGTGATTTTAACAGGAATTCGGTGCGATTTCTGTGCGAACCACATGCGGTTTCCCGCACCGCTCCTGAGTGAATCTAGGCTTGTCATAGTGACTTGGGTTCACACAGGAGCAGTGCGGGAAACCGCATGTGATTCGAACAGGAATCGCACCGCATTCCTGTTCAAATTACATGAGATTTTGAGCCCATTTGTTTTGTATGGGCTCAAATCGGCCCGCATCGGTAATTGGTATGAACTTGAGCACAAGTACTCGCTCTTAAAAAACAGGTATCAGTGTGTCCCTAGTGCACAAAGTAAGAGCAATTAAACAGGAAATGACAAAAAAAAAAAAAAATTGTGGGTTTACTGACCCTTAAAATAAATGCTACAAATACTATACGTGTCTTGGAAGCAAAAATAATGGATAGGATTCTTACCAGAAGATGAGGAACTACCAATGTGGCTAACGACACTGACAAGCCGATATGAATGGGGAAGCTCTCCTGTCTGAGGGAGGAAAGCAAAATATGAATAAACCTTGAAAACGTATCACTCTTATAATGCCTGCCTAAAAACTTTCAAATCATGCACGGCTCCTTCTTTCATTAAGGTGTGGAATAAGCATAGTGCTGGAAATAAAAGGTTACCTCTGCGTTTCTCTTAAGTTCCTCGGTTTCTTCTTCTGTGTACTCCATGTCGAAGATGTCCTCATTCCCAGAATCCTCATCCGACATCATCCCATCTATCATTGAGCTATTAAACTCTGTATCAATATAACAAAACTATGAGTTATCACTGTTCTAATGAGCACCTAATTGTAACTTTACACAAATTACAAGCAGCAGCAAAAAAAAAAAAAAAATAAAATAAAACAGCACACCACACAATAACGTTATGTCACCTTGTAAACTCAGCTCTGTAGCTCGCTTTAAATCATCATCCTCCTTTAGCTCTCGAGCCTCCTTTAAAAGTAACAAAAATGTAGTATAGTCAGTCAGTAGAGCTTCAGGAGCAAGAAGCAGAACTCAATGTAAATGAACAAAGTTGCTCTGGTCAGAGCTTAATAAGGACTTTTGCTCTCATTCCCACACACAATGTGATCGGTCTGGCGTCTTACGCATGCCTGCTCAGACATCCGGCGCTGCCTTGTAATGCAAAAGAGGAAGGCGTTGCATGCTGCCCCATACCCCCGCCCCCATGCCCAAGTAGTACCAGGTATTTCTGTATTTCTCTTTGCTCCAGTTGTGCATAGTTATGAGGAAGGGCATTTAAGTTAAATTGGTTTTAAACCTCAGGCATGAAATATGAGCAAAGCATATCCCTCTATAGTATGTACTCAATCCAGAGCACTAAGTGTCATTTCTATAGGCTGCCTCCTTCTGCCTGGATGAGTCACTTCTTAAAAGTTTTCCTGACACCAAGAGAAAAAAGGTGACAGGGGAGGGAGCTCCAGCTGTTCCTGTGTGAGGGGGGTGTGTCCCTTCCCTCCAATCAGCTCTACGCCACCTGCTTTTCAGAGCTGAGAGGTCCTGTGTAAATTAAAGCGCTGCATAAACTGTTGGCGCTATATAAATCCTGTATAATAATAATAATAATAATAATAATAAGAAGAAGAATTCTGCACTTTGAATGGCTGTAAACCGGTACAACTTATGTATGCATATTTGTTTCATCTCTGTGTATCACCTGAGGCCAGTCACATCACTGGATATATAGGAGTTTAAAACCACTTTAAAGATGAATGCCAGACTTGCCTTCAGTCTTGCACAGGCTCCTCTCCTGAAATCTCGTACGGATTTAAATGCACACTGAGATTCTCTAAGTGTGCATTAGAAGATGCAGCAGGTCTGATACAGCCCACCACATTTCCAGGGAGGATGACCTCCAGCACTATGTAGCCCTTTACCGCTCCTAGCCCTTCCATCCATTGGATTTCTGTTAATTCAACCACAGAGGCTCAGCATCATATGGGTGTGTTACCTGAGGCAGTCTACATGCAAATGCATTGCATACCCTCTAAAATCTTATGTCCCATTCGGCTTGAACGTCGAGTGGGACATAAATTTTATTAATAACGGGTAAATAATAATAATACTTTTCTCCACTCTTCAAGAGGTTAGAGTTTCCTTAAACTGGTCAATTTTTTCCATTTCTATGTCCATTAGTTGTTTAAATTTTGTCCTCCTCCAATTTTCATTTGTTTTGGGGATTATGTTTTTAATGGTGTTTTTATTGAATTTGTATGCCAGGTACACCTAGGACATTTTTTTTTTAAATCTGTCTATATTCAGACTATATTTATGATGAATTGTCTGTATTTGGTGTATTTTTTTTTTTTTTTTTAGATATTACCGGCTTTATATGAGTAGTTACATTTTTTCTCCACAAGATGCTGCTGTTGCTAGCATCATTAGTATGTTTTTTCCTCTTTGGAAAGGGCTCTCATTAGCCTTTCAGCTGGGCGCACCTTGTTCGTTTCAGGTGCGCTCACTTTTAATTAATGTTCATTTGTTTCAGAGCAGGCATAGGTACTATATATAGTCTCCTCAATTTTTGACACCCGGCCCATCCTCCGAAGACGTCTTGCTGACGAAACGCATCAGAGAGTAGCCTACCAGTGACGACATCACGCACGCTCGACCGCTAACCAGCGGTAGTGTTTGCAGTCGCCAGCCTGCTGCTCTATTATACAAAACAATCACTGTCTATGTTTTGTATTAAGGTCATTGTAACCATTTTTTAAGTTAAATGCTTTTACATCATGAAGGGCTTCACTATAGAAGTTTTCCTTTTTTTTTATTGCGAGTCTCCTCTCTACGATCTGTGATTTATTAGACGGTTACCCTCCTGGATAATGATATATATCATGGATACGGACGAGACTTTGTTTACTTGTAATTAATTTTCACTC
>BLSH010310084.1:737240-749678 GCA_018402905.1 Glandirana rugosa
AGTCCTTTGGAAGGAAGGTTCTGCAAGCTGTGGTCCCACCCTGAAGTAAGTGCTTGGTGATCATCTCCATGGTGCTGTCCTGAAAGGCGAGAGGAGAAAAACCTAGTTAGACTTACCGGTGACGGTATTTCTAAGAGCCTTTCAGGACAGCAGCTACTTCCCGCCCTAGTTTTTGGTGGGATATGTATGACTAAACTTGCATATGATGTCTCTGATTTATATCTTCCAGCATGTCGGAGGAAAACGGGGGTACGACTGAGGGCATGGTGGAAGCAGCCGCTTTTAAAGGGGCGTTGACACGGCAGTGTTTCCTGTAAGAGGTGGAGCTGCGCTTTCTCCATGGTGCTGTCCTGAAAGGCTCTTAGAAATACCGTCACCGGTAAGTCTAACTAGGTTTTTTTTTTACTAGTAATGGCGACTATCAGTGATTTTTAGTGGGACTGAAACATTGCGGCGGACAGATCAGACACTTAACTGACATTTTTTTGGCAACCAGTGACATTATTACAGTGGTCAGTGCTAAAAATATGCACTGTTATTGTACTAATGACATTGGCAGGGAAGGGGTTAACATTAGGGGCGATCAAGGGGTTAAACGTGTTCCCTGTGTGTGTGTGTTCTAACTGTATGGGGGACTGTGTGACTGGGGAAACACAAGATCTGCCTGCATAGCAAACAGGATCTGTGTGATCTCCCATCAGAACGGAAATTGGCTTTTGTTTATACAGACAGATCCCCGTTGTGTCACTGCGGGGAACGATCGCGAGTGGCTCGGATCCGCTGATTGGCTCCCCGGCTTGCCAATGGGAGCACGCCCAAAAAGCACGTTCATGAGCCGACGTACACCTACTACGGCGATTAGCGGGATCGAGCCACCTTGCCACAGTATAAGTGCGGCGACTGGTCCTTAAGTGGTTAATTACATGTTTGAGGTCACCACATATAAAGGTTTTATATCAAGGAGTTATGCGATGTTAGAGCAGTAGCCCAATGGGAGAGGGATGTTGGAGCTTTTGAGGAAAATGAAAAGACACATTGCAAGCAGTTACACAGTGCTCCCTAAATGTGGCTCAACGTCTTTCACAATTATACATAATCTTGCAGGTACACTACATGCCAGCCAGGTTAGCTCACATGGGGGGGAACGATCAGATCCCACCTGCATTGGAAGAAGGTTATAGACACTTTCAACTGGGTTTTCCAGGCTCAGATCCCAGAAGACCCTAAATACTGTTTATTGGATATATTAGATAAGTCTGGAAGTGGAGGAAGCCCATAGGCAGGCTATTGCAAGAGCCCTTTTTCAGGACCGCTTAGTAATATTGAGAAACTGGAAGTCTACAGAACCTCCCACATTGCAGGAATGGATTGCTCAAATGGGGGACACCATCAGACTGGAGAAGTTTATTTACCAGTACAGGGGTAGTGGGGGGGAAAATTCAACAAATTATGGTCCCCGTGGCTGGATGTTCCGGGCGTAGCCCCGGCTGATCTGGTTATGGACCGTATGCTTCTATAGTGAAGAGGCCACCAAACTCCATGTGTGACGACTTGGTGGTGGCGATTATGCTGTGACCCTATGGTGATTCCAAAAAGAAATCGGCTTTGTACATGCAAATAAGATGAAAACTGTTATATGTATAATGTTTATGCCACCGACTGCACATTTGCTAATACTTGCATGCGCGCAGGAGCCGCCGGTCATGGCATGGGCCCCCCCATATCACGTTTAAGTGCGCATGCGTCAAGGACGTTGGCACAAGCGTATACGGTAAATATCTCCTAAACTGTGCAAGTTTAGGAGATATTCACGGTATCTACAGGTAAGCCTTATTACAAGATTACCTGTAGGTAAAAGTGGTGTAACTAGGTTTGCAACCACTTTAAATTTATGAGCGGTGTCAGTTCATCTTCACCTACAAGAACTGTAAGTAATTCTCAAACCGATGCTCGGTGGTACAAGAGTCGCTGTCATTTTCCAGCTAGCGGTGGGAAACATGTCTGTATAATCATAGGAAAACTCTAGAGTGTACAGAATGCCCTGTACTCTGATGATACAAAATACAGAATGGCTCGGCAATGAGAAATCAGGCAGTTATCTGGTCTTCTCACTTCTCATAAGAAGGGAAAACAAAGATGCTGGCAGGGTCCGCAGGTTAATGGGACACAACAATAGAAACACAGGTAAGCGTTTAGATTAGTAAATAGAAATTATATATGCAAACTTTTAGTAAGGGTTTGCTTATGGTGCCTAATACAGGTAAATTCACAGCAGTGCAGAGCGTCCTCCCCACACTCACCTGAATCTTTTATCACATTTGTTTTCTGCTCTTCCAGCACCTCCATAGTAGAAGCGGTTTCCTGCAGATCGTCATCGCCACCGAATCCAGTGTCTGGGCTGCTAGCAAGTTTGTCATCCTCTTGAGCCATAGGCCTGTCTTTTTTACTCATTTCCAGAACGGCGGCGATCAAATCTTCATCATTCATGTCATCGAAGCTCGTGTCAGGGAGCTCCAAGCATTTGGCGCCTTCTACTTTTGGTTTCTTTTAGAGAAGGAAACAATAGCAAAAATGTATGAAGAACAAAGTTCAACACCACTTCATTCCAGACTTTTGCTGGTACTATTACGTTTTCTTTCAGAATATTTTTATTTAATTAAGACAAACTCACAAAACAGTGAACAATCGCCTAGGCCAGTAGCCGAGAGTGGTATAAGAATGGCAACATATATACCACAAACGAATGTGCCTCTAACATGATATAAGTGTAACAACAAAAAAAAAAAAAAATACCAGGTGAGAGTGCCTTGATAGTATTATATGTGAATAGTGTAATAGCGGCACTCAATAATTACAGCCTAAAGAATGCGCTAAGCCAACAGTATTTTAGAAATCACCCCGTAAAAATAATCTGCAGTACCTGAGATTGACCTATGCTGAGGCATGGGATAAAATTTAAGAACCTCTCAGGGTCGTTAAAAAAAAAAAAAAAAAAAAAAAATTATAATAATAATAATAATATATTCTAGGAGAGAAAGCCATCTCAGTCTCCTGATGTACAAAAGGGCTTTACTCCCACTGAAAGATCAATAAGCTATACCATCAAATAGGGAAGAGAAATCGGTTTTCCTCGACCAGAGGGCAGCTAACAGGCTCAGCCAACTGGCATCTAGCGATAGTCGAAAAATAAAAAGGAAAAAAAAAGGCAAGGAAAGAGAAGAAGAGTAGGAAGAAGATAAGTCCTGCCCCAAGGAACCCAAGACCACCACCAGTAGGTTAGAGAGAATTTCCTACAGGTCCAGAAAGCGGGCTCATCGCTGGAAACTAATCCAATCAATACTGCCAAGTCTTGAGAAATTTGTCCTTAGTGTCTGTGAGTATCGTAAGTTTCTCGTTTGTCAACGTACCATGCACCCGTCGCTTCACTTCCTCAAAAGAGAGGAGAGGTGGGTCATATTAAGTTTTCAAGGCAGTTTAAAAACAAGGAATTAAAAGTGTATGTGAACCCCTAACAATGAACATCTCTTCTTCGCAGTGCTAGACTAACACCGTGTTGGACAAGTCCTGGCTGGCTCAGAAGGCTATCCTTCCCTCTCTCAGGAGTGTTCAAAGGACCACAAAAATGTAATATAAATAATTTAGAGACATATACTAGTCCTGTGTCTCACACTATATTACTACAACAATCAGGCAAACCAGAATGCCACAGAGTTGCCCAGTGAGTCTACACATGGAGTAGTACCCCCTAGGCCAGTGATGGGGAACCTTGGCATCACAGTTGTTTTGGAACTACATTTCCCATGATGCTCATGCACTCTGCATTGTAGTTGAGCATCATGGGAAATGTAGTTCCAAAATATCTGAGGTGCCGAGGTTCGCCATCACTGCCCTAGGCTAACTTCGGGCTACATGGGAACAACAAATAGACAATCCAGATAGGTCACCTGGTCTTCTGTTTGGCCCTCTTTTCCCTGCAAACTGGCGCTCAGTCTTTGGGTGTTGGTCACACATCTCTTCAAATGCTCGTCCTCACTTTCAGAGTCCAGACAAATAGGCGTGTAGCTTGCAGATTTAAAGGGTTGTTTTCTAAATAGAGAATGTTATACTTTAAGGAAATGTTTGGTGTTTTTGTATACAGTATATGTTCTTCACATTCAAGACTAAAATTACATTTTGAAAATTCATTCATTTTTCTGTTGGATATATTTTGAACTATGAAAATTTTAATTACACAGGTGTATGTGTAGAGGCAAAACATTAAAGTGGTTGTAAACCTCAGACAGGAAATATGAACAAAGCATATCCCTCTATAGCAGGGGTCTCCAACTGGCGGCCCTCGAGCTGGTGCGAAACTACAAGTTGCATCATGCCTCTGCCTGTGGGAGTCATGCGTGTAACTGTTAGCCTTGCAATGGCTCATGGGACTTGTAATTTCGCAACAGCTGGAGGGCTGCCAGTTTGAGACCCCTGCTCTATAGTGTTTACTCAATCCAGAGCACTAAGTGTCATTTCGGTCTGCCGCCTCCTTCCTTTGCTGTCAGCATGAGTCACTTCTGACAAGTTTTCCCGACACCAAGAGAAAAATGGTAACAGGGAGGGAGCTCCAGCTAATTGACAGCCTCAGCTCTGTTCCTGTGTGCTGTGTGGAGGGGGGTGTGCCCCTTCCCTCCAATCAGCTCTCCTCACTCTGCAGAGTGCGACTTCAGCTCTCCATCTCTTTTTTTCTTCTCAGACAAGCTTAGAAATTTCGCACTTTGAACGGATGTAGTGAAGCCTGCAGATAAACAGGTACAACTTATTGAGGATTTGTTTTATCTTTGTTATCATCTGAGGATTGTCCCTTCATTGCGTATATGTGAGGGTTTACAACTTACTTTAACTGTTTTGTTGAAATAGTATGTTTACAGAGCTCAAAATGCTCAACCAAACGACTAAGAGAAGTGACTAATTACCCCTCACCAACCCCTATGTACTCTATTCATAGAAATCCATTAGGAGATTCAAATACAGAGCTGCAGTCTGAAAGCAAACAAGTTCTGCTGTGCGGACATGTCAAAGAAAAAAAAAACAAAAAAAAAACTCTGCAGCACCATTGTCACAATGCACCTCGTATTTAAAGTTTGTTTGAAAAGTAAGAATTTACATAGTGAAAAGAATAAAACAGAATTTCAAAACATAAAACTTACAGAACGTTCCAATTTTCGTTTACTTTTTCTCTAGTGAATCACTATAAACATATTTGCAAACTTTGGTATAGAAGGTTTTTGTATTATGCGCCCCTTTAACATAACATATTTATCAAGTTCCTCTGGTATGTTTCAACTCATCAGAAGTACCCATCATGTATTTCCAAATAGCTTCTAAAGATACATTAGTGCTTTCTAAATAATCCTTCCTTTATGGCAACTATCACTAATCCAGATTGTACTAGAGATAAATTTGAATCACATACCGTGAAATATTATTAGCAGTGCAGGAATTTACCATCTGTGAGGCTTTTAATGGACGGAAACTCCTGAATAGGTTAAACAAATATTACAGGACACAGTCAGCATAAAACACATTAAATCAAAATTACAGTATAAAGATTTTGCTTTAAACAGATACATCAACACCATGATTGTAAAAGCCCAAATGACGCTTTTGTAAAGACGTTTAACCTCTTCATGCCTAAAAGTAAAACAAATCTACATACCTAAGCTCAATTTTGACATTTGTTAGTAAAACCGTACATAATACAACTACTTTGTGCATCCAGGTGGATTATACCGCATTTTTTTTTTTAGGGACACATTTGGTGGTAAATGGCAATGGATATCTCCTGATTTTTTTTTTTTTATCAAAGTAAAACTGGTATAAATAGTATAAACAAAAAAAAATGTTTTTTTTTTTTTAAACTTAACTGTATATTTCTTGCTACTACCATAACCTACCACCAAAGAACTCCTCAAAATATATTCTCTGCTCCCGACGATCACAGCGACACCACATATGTGTATGTTTGTACCCGTAATACAGAAACAATAGTGCGCAGTTTGCCTTTTTTAAAATCATACCTAAGAAACACTGACACGGATACAAATTAAAATAAATAAAAAAAACATCCTGTCCAAAAAATAATGACCCAGACCTTCAACCAAACACTAACCCTGGCACTGACCTAGATCAAACCTTGATCTAGGCATTTTCTTTTTTTAATTATTAATTTTTATTTTTTTTCTTCAATACACATTTTTTTTTCCATCCATCTCTGCAAGGACAGAGTGTGATACGATGCATCTCTCTCATCCGTTCACAGAGACAGAAAACACGGGGGCGGACTGATCACTGTGATAGCCAATCAGAGGCTTTCACAGCAATTAAGTGACCCTGAATCAGCCATTCTGGGTCCCGATTGTTAAAACAGGGCGCGGGGTTCTCAGTGAAACCTCAGTCTCAGTGGTGGGAGTGCGCAGAGCGGGGAGATATGCAAATATGCGTCCCCACGGACAAAAGCCCCGTCCAGTGGGGACACATATTTGCGTACGGTTAGCGTGAAGGGGTTAATTAGTTGCATAAGTGCTTTTACTGTTTTTTTGTTCTTAATGTGTCCTGACTAGTTGTTGGAAACAAATTCTAAATATCAATAACTGTCTTTAAAAAAACCTATATAAGTAATGTTTGCCTAGTTAAATGACCACTGATTTGCAGCCAACTTAAATTATTCTTTGTTATATTCTCAGCTGGCCCATGTGACACGCCTGCAGTCTTGTGGGACTGCTCCAGAACTGTGACTGACTAAATTGCACTACTTGTCTGCAAGACTACAGGAGTGTGGGGAAACACAGAATATAAGAATTTGATTTTGTTTAAACCCTATGTAAACATATCTAGATATAGGTTTAAAAAAAAAAAAAAAAAATTAAATATTTAGATCAATTTATTTATATATTTACTTTTTTAACAAATAGCTATGTGACAGCCAGAGCTCCGCACGGTCTCTGGCAAAGGACAGGGTTATGCAGTGATGCGTGCAGGACACATCACAATCAGAAAGTGAGCTCTGCCCTCACATTGCCCATTGAGTTGCGCAGAAACGTGAAAATGAGCATGCGATCTGGGTTACAGAAGAGACAATGATTTTTTTACACATACCCTTTTGCAGCACATTAAATGTTTTTACAGCATTCTTTGAGAAAATCTAATTGTGTTTTAAATTCATAAGAAAAAGACAGTATTGCGAGTGCATACATATATATAGGAGCATCCTTACATTACAGGCTGTACATTGCAACTTAGAGACAACGGTGGCCGCGTGCAGTCTGTACAATGTGATGACAGGGTGAGATATCGAGGTATGATCACTTGCTGGCCAACTTTGGTATTTAGTGCGAGGGTCACATTGAAACTGTAACGCTTCAGGTGCAGAATAAGAACCCTGCAGAAATAAGAATTGCATCAGGACACAATTCAATAGTATTAAAAGCCAGACACACCTACAGCTGATAATTTGTGTGGGCACCAGTGACTTGAATAACTGGTCTGCTTAAAGTAGTTGTCAACTCGTGATAACCACTTTAACCTACAGGTAAGCCTATAATAAAGCTTACCTCTGCAGTAAGTGCACTGGTTCCATCCACAGGACAGCTCATCTCCAACACACCAGAAATAAGGATGCATTCAATATGACTACCAGATAGTAGAGACAAAACCTTAAAATGTAAGTTCATCTTTACAGAAATCTGTAAGGTGGCCTTAACCCCACCCCGGTCCCACTGCACTGTAGTCCTGCAATCCTGCTGTCAGAGATGAGAATGTCACTTCAACAGTCCAGGGCGAGGGGGTCCAGTGTAAGGTCACTTTACAGATATTCTGTTAACCACTTGCCGACCACCTCACGTACATTTACTGCTGCAGAGTGGCATGATCCCGCAAATCGCAGTTTATAAACGGCGGCTCGCTCGTGCGCGGCTAGCAGACGGGAGCTCACCACCGCTCTCTCTTGCTCACCGCATTCTGCAGCAGTGTGGCCGCGGATCCGGCGGACTCTATGTCTGCCGGCTACCCGTGATTGCCTGGCAGAGAAGAAAAGCGGGGAACTGCCGATGTAAACACGGCGGTTCCCCGCTCTGTCAGGTGGCATGTAAGAGATCTACTGATCCCTGTCACTGGGATCAGTTAGATCTCTTAAACCCCTGGCAGCCCAGCCCCCTCACAGTTAGAACACGCCTAGGGAACACAGTTAACCCCTAGATCTCCCCCTGCAGGTTAACCCCTTCACTGCCAATGACATTTATACAGTAATCAGTGGATATTTAAATTTCTGATCGCTGTCGCAAAAAGTGTCAAAAATGTCCGACATGTCCACTGCAATATCGCAGAAGAAACCAGAAGAAAGCTATTTTTGGGGAAAAAAAGGACGCCAATTTTGTTTAGTTACAACGTCGCACGACCGCGCAATTGTCAGTCAAAGCGACGCAGTGCCGAAACGCAAAAAGTGCTCTGGTCCTACAGTAAGGAAATCCTTCCGGTCTTTAAGTGGTTAAGGTGAACTTACACTTTAAAGCTCAATTCCAGATACCATTTAACAGTAGAGGGTTAAAAAAATAATTGCACATATTTTTACCCAGTATGGCAGTATTCAGACTGGGAAAGGGAGCTCTGCAAACCAATCAGGCTTTGTTGTACTACAGAGTCATAATTCTGAATACTGGAAGCATCCTGGCTGGAGAAGACTGCAAACTGGCAACCTCAACGATTGCGGCTTCTGCTCCTTCACTATTCAATCACAACCTGGGATGGGTCCTAGACCAAGCTGTATTGCTCAAATACAATATTGTTTTGTATAGAGGTCTCAAGAATGCAGAACCTCCCTGTGTTGTCTACAAGTGCACACATCAAAAAAAGGGCTGAAGAGATTTGCAAATCTGTTGGTAAATTCAACTTTTCCCGACTAACCTGTAGAAATATATAAAAAGGGACAAAACAATTACCTGGGCAACCTGCTGAATTTGTGTATTACAGTTGCAGACTTTCCATTGCACTTTTCACAAGAATATTCAAGATCTTCCATCTGTAAAATATCAAGAGATATGAATTTTCACAAAAATCATGCAAGAAAGGAAACGTGAACGTCGCACAGCGGGAATGAGCGTTCCCTGTTTGCGATTTTTAAAAACGTTTTACAGGCTCCTTTTTGGCCTCAGGATATCTAAAGGTGCGATTCTGTCGAGCGGCAAAAACCACACTGTTTTGGGGTACTATTAAGAATTATAGCAGCCAAGGCACTTCGTGTGTTTTACCGCGATTTGCAGTTGCAGGCAAAACCGTGGGGATTCTAGTGCTGCTTATCACTTTTACAACTGGGAAAAGAGCATAATTCAGGCAAGCCTTCATATCACACAACTGATTATAAATTAGCACTACATTAAAGCCAAACCAAGACTTTCAATTCGAATTAGCTAAATACTATTTAGGTGCATGTAAACAAAAAAGCTATGATCTTAGATTTTTTTTAAACAAATGCAGCCTGAGTACAAGAGCAAAAAAGCCTACCCCACTGCCAGCATATTGCAGAAAAGGACAGTGTGTGGAAGCAGTGGTCTTTCTGCATGAGGTCAGACACTCCCCACACTGAGTAAGGGTTAGAGCTCTCCAAGAAGCAAAGCTTAACTGCTGATTAGAGAGTTCCAACTCTGAAGCGGGGGTGATCTGACTTCTGCATAGCCATCATTTCGATCACACAGAGCACAGATGCTTTAGGTTTGATGCACCTAGATTTATTTAGCAGATAGAAACGGAAAAATTCAACTGGGCCTTGAATTAACAGTGCATGAATGTAAATATACTTCTGTAAACATACCCTAAAAAAGAGATCAAGGGAATCCTGTATGGACCTTGAAGGTAATAGCTTTTTTCGTCGTGGTAGATCAATGGAGAGATCATTGAATTGTTCGCGTTTTATCACGGTTTCACCACACCTGCATTAAACACAATTCAAAACACAGCATAAACCAAAGATATTTTTAGTAAAAACGGGTTACTGCACTAGATATTAAGAAATCCTGAACAAGGCATTAAAGATTTCCATTCAGATTAGGTGATAGCCGGTAGTGACTCCTGAAAAACTCCTAATCTGGTTCTAAACGCATGTGGTTTTTTTTTACCTTGATACATTAAGATGAAAAAACCTTCTGTGTGCAGCAGCGCCCTCAGTGCACCTAATACTTAGCTGAGCCCCATCTCAATCCAGTGATGTGCACAAGAGCCTCTGGCTCCCGCTGCTGTCAATCATAGCCAATGAGTGAACAAGGAGGGAGAGGGGCCGAGCCACAGCTGTGTGTGAATGGACACAGAGAGCAGCGGCTCTGGAGCCGCCAGGGAAAACTGCTTGCTCTGGGCTCACTTGGCAGTAGGGAGGAACCAGGGGTGCCAGAGAAAAGGAGGATCAGGGGTTCTCTTTGCAAAACCATAGCACAGAGCAGGTAAGTATGACATGCTTATTATTTTTTAAAAAAAACCAAGCCTTTAATATCACTGAGTGGATAGCACCATCCAGTTTAAAGCAGATCTGTCACATTGTCTATTAGTGTACAAATTAGTATGGCTGAAGAGCAGGCACCACAAGGCTCTTCAAAGTACTTTCTAAAGCCTGGTACACGCTACTATTTTTTTGTTCTACCCAGTGGGTGGAACGAAAAAAAAAAAAAAACCTGACAGCTCCCGTCAGAGCAACTGTACTAACAACCCGACATTAGTACAGCTTCCTCCTCTGCTGTTCTTTTGTGTTCTGACACGTTCTGACCCCCCCCCCCCCAAGAACACTCCGGTCAGCGCTCACAGCCATTGGCCGAGAGCGCTGATCGGGAGTCGGTTGGTTGCTGGTTTTCCAGCATGCTCGTCTGACAGAAGCCGGCTTCTGTTGGAACGGCTGCCTTGCCTTACACAAGGGCCAAATGTCGGACGATTTTTACTGAACCGGCCGATGTCGCCCGACATTCGGCCCATCTGTTTGGGTCTTAAACCCTCTACAGAGTTGTTGTTTAGCCTCCCATCCCAGATGCAAAGTCCAAACGCTGTAGGCAAAGACCCACCACTTAATCAAATATCGAACTCTCAAGATCAATGTTGCCGAGCAGCGTTGGCCTGAAACTATGCAGACACCATCAAATGGGAGGTCAATAAGCAACAGTTCATGGTACCCCCCCCCCGGCAAACTCTAGAGAAACCCTGGTTTAGCATGACTTGTCTGAGGAACCCCTGTAATAATTATAAGGTCTTGGGGAAACAAATTGAAGAAAGTGTTAAATAAATGAACAAGTAATGTGGCAAAACTAGAGTATGACACCCTAGGCATATACTTTGGTTACAACACCCTAAAAGAGTACTTGCCCAGGAGAATGCTGCATCTGTCCCCCGCTGGCTCCAAGACTGAGAACCGAGCAAAGGCCGCTGATTGCTTGGTTCTCAGTGCTCCGTGACCAGAGAGCTGGTGACTGTTGGTCACCGCTGTCTGCTCCCCCCGCCCCCCCCCATTGCGCACTGGAGCGCTGGGCTGTGGCGGGAATGGCTGGCTCAGGTCCACAGCGGTTCCCTGAGAGGCTGAGCTGGGTGCCGATCCAGTCTCCAGGGTGGATCTCGACCATATGGTTGCAATCTTTGCAGAGCCTCGACCGGCTCTGAGACTTCAGCCTACTGTCAGCTGAAAACGGGTCACAGGAGTGCAAAACGAACATTACATTGGTGGTTAGTGGGAAACTGCTCCGCTTGTGTTGGTGGTCAGTGTAGTTGGGGGAGCAATCCACCATTGCTCACTGCTAAAGGAACCTCTAGCAACCTCTGGAAGAACCCCGATTTAGAAAACACAGCTATAAAGCATATGGGTAACAAAGTGGTAGAAGCCCCCGTTCAAAGCGGTGCAACTTCTCATGCGATTTGACAGTTCCAAATCTTATGACAAGTCACACACAATGGAAGAGTTCATGTTGCAGCGATTATGAAAAAGGTCCCTCCACTACTTTTTACCGATTCATTGCGACTCGCATAGACTTCTGTTAAAGTGGTTGTATACTCCCCAAATGTAATTTTTACCTACAGGTAAGCCTATAATAAGGCTTACCTGTAGGTAAAATGAATATCTCCTAAACCTGTACGGTTTAGCAGATATTCACCCTGCATGCAGCCGCTGACGTCAGCAGCGCGTGCACTCTGAAGATTTGGCGGATTCTGGCAGAAAATCAAAGCTCCTTGCAGGAACGAAGAACTCCCACGCAGAAGAAACATCATGTCAACTCCCTCAGTGCTGACCAAGTCAGGCTGCGGGGGCCTCGTTCTAAGGCACAGGTGTCAAACCCTGGAAAAAGTATTAGCGACGTTGTACTTGAGAAGGTAACACACACTGAACAGTATTCTAAACCTTGACAGTTTAGCGTACTCTTCAACGTGGCGAAACTTGCCCCC
>BLSH010310084.1:763242-776679 GCA_018402905.1 Glandirana rugosa
CGGGGGGGGGGGGGGGGGGGGGGATCCTGTCCCACTTCCTGGAGTCCGGGCTGTGGCAAATTACGTCAGCAGCCCGGCTCCCTCCTCCTCGCTCCACTACTGGCTTCCGGGCTAATAGCAGAGCGCAGCGGAGCCTCTTGCATGCGCAGTAAGACTCCAGTCTAAGTAAGCGTCTGTCTGTTATCACCACTTCCTGGAGTCCGGGCTGTGGCGAATTACGTCAGCAGCCCAGCTCCCTCCTCCTTGCTCTGCTACTGGCTGCCGGACCAATAGCGGAGCCTCGTGCCGACATTGCTGGACTCCAGGACTGGCAAGTGTCTGTCCTATTATTACCACTTCCTGGCGTCCGGGCTGTGGCGAATTACACTAGCAGCTCGGCTCCCTCCTCCTCGCCGCCGGGCCAATAGCAGGGCGCAGCGGAGCCTCGTGCATGTGCTGTAGGGCTCCCGGCGTGAAGCCGCAATGCTACACTGCCGGGTTCCCTTACGCGCAATGGCGGCAGCAGCACACGACAGCTGATGGAAACTTCAGCTGCGGTGCCGACATCGCTGGACTCCAGGACAGGCAAGTGTCTGTCCTATTATTAAAAAAGTCAGCAGCTACAGTATGTGTAGCTACTGGCTTTTAATTTTTTTCATTATAGGCAGACCTCCGCTTTAAAAGGGTAACTCCACTTTTACGCGGAAAAAAATTAACAATTGAAAAAAAAGAATTATAAACATACAATTGCTACACAAGTCCTATTGTAATTGAATGTTACTTAACATAATATTTTCTTTTCAATCTGCAGCTCTGTAAATTTTCAGCAAAACGCAATATGGCAACCTGGAGGCGTTCTGTACACAGATGGTATACAGAAATGCCGCTACAAACATTTCCTGTTTGTGTGATTGGCTTACTAATTTTCCCATAGGTCTACACTAAAGCCTCGTACACCTGGTGCGACGGTCGTACGACAGGACGTCCAAAATCGTATGTTGGCTGTTGTGTCTTGCATACTGACGTACACTCATCGATCGTACGACCAAGACTAACGTAGTGACGCGTTACGAGCGTATAACGAGGAAGTTCAGGTGAATGTGATTTGTGAATTAGGAACGTAGGTTTACACGAACGGACACTTCTGGGCGTTCCCGACTTCTGAGCATGCGTATTTTGCACGTACAGCTTTGTTGGCCCAACTTCTCTGTACACACGATACAACAGTTGTACGGCGCCTTGTACAAAAAAAAGTTTTCTAGTCTGCTCATCAAACTTCTGTTGTACGACCGTCGAACGTTGGCTTTACTAATCGCACGTACTAACGGTCGGATGATCGTACAAGTTGTTGTACGACCGTCGCACAGTGTGTAAAGGCCTTAAGTCTCAGTTCACACAAGTGGCGCTCCATTCAGTGCAATGGAACTGTTCTACTCAGAGCGGCTCAAGTCGCTCCGACTTAGAAAAAGGATTGTGCTTTTGGGGGCGACTTCGGATCGGCTTGCATGGACTTCTATTCTTTGCAAGCTGCTCTGAAGTCACGTTGTGCGGGGCAGCTTCAGAGTTGGGCGACTTTGAAGCTGCCCCAGTGTGAACCAAGACTAAGTCAGATTTTGAGCATCTGCTGCAACAAAAAAAGTCATTTTTGGTACCTCGTACAGGCAGGCAATTAATGAATGACAGGAAGCTCAACGGACTACCTAGAGAGCTCAAGGTGGGGAACTTTAAAAATAAGGGTACAGATTCCTATTAAAGCCCCCTTTACCCATGTTTGTTAATAGACTGGAAATAAAATTACAGGGATAGGGCACTTATTTACGGCTAAGGTTTAGTCTGTGATCTTGGTTATGTATGTATGTATTCATACCTGGTTTCGGTTAAGCCAGTCCTATGTGGAGTAGATGTTACAGGCGCACTTGCACCTCGATTTGGTGTCATAACATTCAGTGAGGTTTTTCCAGGCACTCGTCCGTTATTTGTAATTTGTTTTTTCACTGGCGTTTCTTCCTTGGTGTCAAAGCTCACTCTTTTGATAGGAGTCTGGCAAGGAGAAAAAAAAAAAAAAGTAATTTTCTCTACAATGAGCAAAACCTTTAACATAATGTACACTAAGAATGTCTAAAAGTGAGTACACCCCTAAGTGAAAATGTACAAATTGGGCCCAAAGTGTCAATATTTTGTGTGGCCACCATTATTTTCCAGCACTGCCTTAACCCTCTTGGGCATGGAGTTCACCAGAGCTTCACAGGTTGCCACTGGAGTCCTCTTCCACTCCTCCATGACATCACGGAGCTGGTGGATGTTAGAGACCTTGCGCTCCTCCACCTTCTGTTTGAGGAGCCCCACAGATGCTCAATAGGGTTTAGGCCTGGAGACATGCTTGGCCAGTCCATAACCTTTACCCTCAGCTTCTATAGCAAGGCAGTGGTCGTCTTGGAGGTGTGTTTGGGATCGTTATGTTGGAATACTGCCCTGCGGCCTAGTATCCGATGGGAGGGTTCATGCTCTGCTTCCGTATGTCACAGTACATGTTGGAATTCTTGATTCCCTGTAGCACCCCAGTGCTGGCAGCACACATGCAGCCCCAGACCATGACACTCCCACCACTTGACTGTAGGCAAGACACACTTGTCTTTGTACTTCTCACTTGGTTGCTGCCACACACGCTTGACACCATCTGAACCAAATAAGTTTATCTTGGTCTCAACAGACCAAGGGGCACAGTTCCAGTAATCCATGTCCTTAGTCTGCTTGTCTTCAGCAAACGGTTTGCTGGGTTTCTTGTGCATCATCTTTAGAAGAGAAGAGGCTTCCTTCTGGGACGACAGCAATGCACAGCAATTCGATGCAGTGTATGGTCTGAGCACTGACAGGCTGACCCCCTTCAACCTCTGCAGAAAAGCTGGTAGCACTCACACATCTATTTCCCAAAGACAACCTCTGGATTTGACATTGAGCACTGCACTCAACTTCTTTGGTCGACCATGGTGAGGCGCTGTTCTGAGTGGAACCTGTCCTGTTAAACCACTGTATGGTCTTGGCCACCGTGCTGCAGTTCAGTTTCAGGGTCTTGGCAATCTTCATATAGCCTAGGCCATCTTTATGTAGAGCAACAATTCTTTTTTTCAGATCCTCAGAGAGTTTTTTTGCCATGAGGTGCCATGTTGAACTTCCAGTGACCAGTACGGGCGAGTGAGAGCGATAACACCAAATTTAACACACCTGCTCCCCAATTATACCTGAGACCTTGTAACACTAACGAGTCATGACACAGGGGAGGGAAAATGGCTAATTGGGCCCAATTTGGACATTTTCACTTAGGGGTGTACTCACTTTTTGTTGCCAGCGGTTTAGACATTAATGGCTGTGCGTTGAGCTATTTTGATGGGACAGTAAATTTACACTGTTATACAAGCTGCACACTCACTAATTTACATTGTAGCAAAGTGTCATCACATGAAAAGATAGAATAAAATATTTACAAAAATGTGAGGGGTGTACTCACTTTTGTGAGATACTGTATATTTTAATGGTAAGGACATCATGCCTAAAGACTGACTACACACAAATGGTAACAGACCTACTGTATTCATCCACACTAAGGGGTATATCAATATCTCTAATGTGTAAAAACGTAGGAATACCTGACTTTGGAGGTTCGTTAAAGGTCTGCTGCTGTCTCGCTGGGTGCTTCTGTTTCCCAGAATGCAGCCAAAACTTCCAGATCCTTGAACTGGTTTTCCTGGGAAAATATTATAACATTTATGAATACGAAGTGCTTTCCTAGAACTATTAAGCAGTGTTCTAGCCATCCATGTAGATCCCTTCTACATTAAAGCCACAGGCAGGATATACAATTTTGAAGCAAAACTATATAATCATTTCAATTCCAAGAGTTGGTAATGAACAGGTTAAAGTGTAAGCCTTACAGGTACAAGAATTACAAAAAAAAAAAAAAAAAAAAAAAAAAAAAAAGGCTATAAAAGCTTTAAGGCCCACTCCCCCCTAATAAGGGTCTCCATACCTGTTTGAGCCTTTTCATGAGTAATGGTCTCCAGAAAGTGTTTCAGCTCCTCGGCGTCTTTGCTTGGAACCTTATCAATGGTCAGAGAACTGGTATCCTTCAGTGTAACCAATAACCTGCTTTGTTTCACCCCAGCCGGCCGCAAAACAATATTTTTAATGTTCTGATGGAGCTAAAAATGTAAAATTAGAACAAAATTGTTTGTTATTTTTTTTCTGCAATAAAATAAGTGACTAGCTCTGAAAAGTCATGAAATAACTCCACTTTGCCAACTTAACAGCCTTAAAGTGGTAATAAACCCAAAAGTGAATATTATATTGCAGCTTAACAATTCTAAAATGTGATGGTTGCATTTGTTTTCTTTTTTAGGCTCTTGTTTTACCTGGTGATCTGGGCAGTAAGTCTGTTGTTTTTCAAAACTAAATCTAACACTCGCCTCCCCCCAGATTAATAATGTTGCTGTTGCTATGCCAAGGCGCCCCCTGGGCTCCTTTATCCAGACTGGAGGCACTCTAATACAGGAGGCGTGTTACTGTCCAGATCACCAAGTGAAAACAAAAAGGAAAAGAAAAGCCTAAAATAAGAAAACGAACACAGCCACCACATCTAATGATTGGTAATCTGCAATAGATTACATTTGTGGGTTTAATACTGCTTTACAAGGACTGTAAACCTCAGACATGAAATATGAACAAAGCATATCTCTCTATAGTGTGTAATTGTCTCAATTAAGAGCACGAAGTGTCATTTCTGTCTGCTGCCTCCTTCCTCTGCTATCAGGATGAGTCACTTCTGACAAGTTTTCCTGACACTTAGAGAAAGAAAGGTGACAGGGGAGGGACCTCCACACAGCCTGTGATTGACAGCCTCAGTTCTGTTACGGTTTGCTGTGTGAAGGAGGGAGTATCCCTTCCCTCCAATCAGCTCTCATAGCTCTCCTCACTGAGCTCAACAGTTTGTAATTTCAGCTCTCCGCCTCCTTTATTCTGACAGCGCAGGCAGGCTTGATAAACTCAGCACTTAACACAGATGTAAAAAATACTGCAGATACAGCTTATGTAGGAGGATTTGTTTCATCTCTGTGCATCACCTGAGGCCAGTCACTTCACTGGGTATATAGCACCACTTTAACCGCTTGCCCTCTGGAAAATGTACCAGGCCATATTTATGTGATACAGCAATGTTAGTTTAAAGCGGAGTTCCACCCAACTTCCGCTCATCGGATTCTTCCCCCTGTGACATTTGGCCCCTTTTGGGGTGGGGGGGGGGGGGGGGAGGATACCTGTGTTTGACAGGTATCCTGTCCCCACTTCCAGGAGCCTGGGCCGCAGCGAAATACATCAGCAGCCCGGCTCCCTCTTCCTCCCTCCTCTGCCATCGGGCCACCTTACCCGTAATGGCCTCAACTGACCAGCTGATCCGAAAATCGGCAGCGGTGCCGACATCGCTGGACTCCAGGACAGGTAAGTGTCCTAAAGTTAAGTCAGCAGCTACACATACAGACTTTTAATTATCAAAGGGGCAGCGGAACTCCGCTTTAACTGACAATTGCAACACTGTACCCAAATAAAATGTATGACATTTTTCCCCCACAAATAGAGCTTTCTTTTGTTGGTATTTGATCACCTCTGCGTTTTTTTTTTTTTGCGCTGTAATTAAAAAAATTAAAAAAAAAAGGAAAAAAAAGAAAAGGGCCGTCCAAAAAAAAAAAAAAAAAAAAAAAAAAAAAAAAAAGAATCACATTTCTTCATAAATTTAGGACAATATTTATTCTGCTGCATATTTTTAGAAAAAAAAATACCCCTTATTTTGTAGCGTCTACAAAATAAGGGGCATTTTTATTTATTTCTATACGAATAGGGATGATCAGCAACTTATAGTGGGACTGCGACATTGCGGTGGAGATTCAGACACTGAAACTTTTTGAGGAAAAGCGACACTAATACAGTGATCAGTGCTAAAAATATGCACTGTCACTGTACTAATGACACTGGCTGTGGGAAGGGGTTAACATCAGGGGAGATCAAAGGGTTAAATGTGTGCCTAGCCTGTGTTTTACTATAGTGTGTGTGGTGCTTTTACTCCTAGTCTCTGCTTTGCAGGAACACAAGATGAATGCCTTGCCTCTGGTCAGAATAGCGATCTGCCTTATTTACACAGACAAACCGCCGTTCTGTCTCTCTGCAGGATGATTGGCGGCTGCCGGCGAACATTGAGTTTACGGTACCCGCATGCGTGCCCCCAACCCGGAAATATTGGATCACGTGTATATATACACACACGTGATCCGGCGCAAAGGTGCCGCCCTGTAGCAGTAAAACTGCTATGGGACGGACCTTAAGGTTCCTTCACACATGCGGACCAATCAGGTCCGCCTGTCCGTTTTTCAAGCAGACCTGATCTGGCGCTCCATTCACCTCTATGGAGCGACGGATGTCAGCTGACATTCGCCGCTATCCGATCTGCTAAATCCAGACAGATGGAAACCCTATTTTCCATCCGTCTGGCGGATCAGATGAAAAACGGACGGGTGGTACGTTTTCATCCAATCTCCCTATAAAGGAAAGCGGGACTGAAAGGTCCGTCTCAGCACAATGAGCAGAGACGGACCTGTCATCCGCCGGCTCAGCGGGGATCAACGGAGCGATTCCTGCTGAGCAAGCGTCCGTGGAAACAGATCCACCCCGTATGAAAGGAGCCAAAGTGGTTAAAAGGTCATTTCACTTTCATAAAAGAATGATATATAATGTAATTGCTGTGCCAGTTACCCTGCAGTTAAATGTTTTTACAATTACTTCCATAGAAGGTCAGCTATGATTTTCTAAAACTGGCAAAAATAAGGAAGAATGGTGTGAATGAGGCCTACACCACTGTCTACACAACAGGCTCACCTGAAATTTTGCAGGCATGCCACCAGCATTGAAATTCACAACGAGGCTGTATTTGTTATCTTTTTCCACAACTTCACAACAGCCTTCCTTCCACTTGGATGTTCCCATATTCAGGCAATGGATCCGAATTGAGCCCCTCAGGCTAAGGGAAGCCATTGCAGTAAAATGGTAGAGATCTCAGACAACGGGCAATCTGAGGAATGAAAGGGTACAGTAAACATAAAGCCAAACGTGCATCAGCTTAATATGACTTTTATATACAATTCCTCTTGTACCAAATTGTATTGTAACTGCACTGTTTGCTCTCATGTTGTAAAGCGCAGTGCAAATGGTTGGCGCAATATAAAGGCTGTATAGTAATAATACAAGCTGATTCAATCTCTTTACAATGTTCTTTAGCGACCTCCCTCTGTATAGACAAATGATGACGGCGGGCGGGATCTTCTCTCATTCCGGGATGATGTCCCCCCAGTGTCACCGAGGGCGCGCACCGCAACAATCGTGGGAGCGCTGTGTCCCTGGGATCAGGAATTGCAGATTTTTACGAATTGCTGTTTGGACACAACACGGCAACCGAATTCAGTCCGGTATAGATAGCAGGGTGGATAAAAATCAGATTTTTTATTTAAATCTATTTTTTTGATTTTTATTACATTTATTTTAATAAAATGCTTTTGAAGTAGAAATCTATCTAAAGATAGTTTTCTATTCAAGATACACTAATAATTTAGTTTATTTGGCATGAAATGGATCTTAGTTATGTAGCATGAGGCTGTATATTCTGCAACATTTACATTTTTGGTAAACTCATTCAATGAATCCAAGCTCTGCAAGCTGAGATAACATGCACTGCATTGATGCACTCACACAATGTCACAGTAACCATGAGCAGGGATGCACCGAAATTTTGGCGGCCGAAAATGGTGTTTTAGGTAGGTGGCCAGAAAGAAAAAAAATGCTTATAATTTAGCCGAAAAAGGGGCGGGGTCCGCCCTGCGCCGCACATGTTATCCTGGCCTCCCCTCCCTGCGAGTCTCAGCATTATGCAGCCTCACCAGTGCCTGCCAGCGCGATCTCATCCTGTCACAGAGCTGGACTGAATCGCTGAGCAGCTCTGTAACAATGTTCCACCTCCTAGGCTGCCTCTTGTGATGGACAGCACACTTATCCATTGCTGGGAATCATTGTGCGTGTGTCATAGGAGGCAATATAGGAAGCGGGACATTGTTAGAGTGCTGCCCGACGATTCAATCCAGTTCCAGGACCGTGACACAGCATAAGATTGCACTAGCAGGCACTGGTGGGCTGCAACCCATGGGCACAGCTGGTGGGCTGCATCGATCTCTCGTACCAGGTCTGCAGTCTCTGGCCGTCTCCCGTACCATGTCTGCAGTCTCTGGCCGTCTCCCGTACCATGTCTGCAGTCTCTGGCCGTCTCCCGTACCATGTCTGCAGTCTCTGGCCGTCTCCCGTACCATGTCTGCTGTCTCTGACCATCTCTGCAGTCTTTGACCATCTCTTGTATCATGTCTGCTAGAGGTGCACCAAATGGAAATTTTGCTAATACTATTAGCAGTGTGTTTAAGTTTAAGTAAGAGATTGCAGACATGATACAAGAGATTGTCAGAGACTGCAGACTGCATTTTTTTTTTAGCTTTTCTTGCACCAAAAGGTGCCAATAATGGCCAACAATAAATTCATATTAATTTAAATTGATATTAAAAGTGGAATATAATACAATTATATATAAAAATAAATATTTATTAAAAACTGTCATTTTCGGTACCAAAATTTCCATTCGGTGCACCACTAACCATGCGATAAAACAAAGTTCAGGAATATTCATTTATCCCATTGTTTTGCAAATCTATGTGCACTACAAACTGTATGATTGAATTGGTTCTGATATCGCTGGTTTACTAACCCGACAGCTTATTATTCTAAATAGGAAACCTTCATTTTGTTTGCAAATATTAACTACTTCACTCAGAATCACGTTTAATGACGTCGCAACTTTGAGCCTGGATATCTGAATGGTGCCTGCAGCTACAGGCACCATTAGGATATCTTTTTTTTCAGCCGGCGACTATGTTTGATAAAAGTGGTCTTGACTTTTATCAGCGGCGGAGGTGCCCCCTGCCGATTTCCGGACCCGCTAGCAGCGGCGGAGATGATCGGTTCCTCTTCCCCCAGTGTCCATGAGCTGACTGAGCGGCTGAAGGCCTAACTTTAGTGTTTTCTTATTTTTTGACTCAAAAAACTGAATTTTACAAAATAAAAATAAAAAAAAAATCACACTTGGAAGACCGCTGCGCAAATACAGTGTGACAAAGTTTTGCAATGACCACCATTTTATTCGCTAGGGTGTTAGAAAAAAAATATATGTTTGGGGGTTCTAAGTAATTTTATAGCAAAAAAAAAACAAAACAGTTTTTAACTTGTAAACACCGAACCCAAAAACCAGGCTCGGTATTGAAGTGGTTAAAGATTCTAAGAATAAGTCCTTACATATAAAGAGCTCCTGTCATTTCAAATCCCCCATGGCAGCGCCTGTTAGCGGGCATCCACTCACCTGCAGCCGCCACGTCCCTCACCTTATTGTGTCACTGCCACATCATTAGCCGTCCCATTAAAGTGAATGGGACTGTCGGTGAGTCAACAGCGGGTCAGAGGAGCCGCTGCGGGACGGAGATGACAGCTGCTCTTTAAAAATTATGATTTAAATCAAATCCACCCTGACAGATTTTGATGTTTTGACAGCACAGCGGCTAACAAGGACAAATTGTTGTTGCCGTCTCGGGGGCGGCGATTTTGTTGGTTAGTATCATAGCGGAGTAACAATCTCTGCTCATAATATCGTGCACCGGACTGTAAACAGTTGCCGGTGTTGTGTCCAAACAGCAATTCGTAAATACAAATGGGGGGCTATGCGCTGCTAATGGTAATATTGAGGGGAATCCCCTTCTGGTAGGTGATGGTCGCTAAACGAGGACAAGCCAGCTGCTGCTACCACTAATAGTGCATCGCACAATAATGTATGTAAACAAAGCGAAGTGTGGTTGCGCTGATATGTATATAAAAAATATATATTGAAGAATAAAATCAAATACTAGTACAATGTTCTCGTGATATAAAGAATAATTGTAAACTGTACACCAAATAATACAGTGAAAATAAAAATAAAAGGACTTAATAGGTTACTATATACATCCAAAAAAAGTGCTGTGATGATGTTGTCCCCACTACTATACAGAGTAAATATAAACAATGCAATGCAACATAAATTGGTGCAAATCATCTTTCACAATAAAGACAGTCAATTGGTAAAAATTTGCAATTCCCAATTCCTGGTTTAACCACTTCAGCTCCAGAAGGATTTCACACTTTAGGACCAGAGCACTTTTTGCAATTCGGCACTGCGTCGCTTTAAGTGACATTTGCGCGGTCATGCAAAGTTGTACCCAAACAAAACTTGCGTCCTTTTTTCCCACAAATAGAGCCTTCTTTTGGTGGTATTTGATCCCCTCTGCGTCATTTCTGATCACCGCTATAAACAAAAAAAGAGCGACAATTTTGCAAAAAAAAAAAAAAATAAACCAAATTTCTTACTTTTTGCTAAAATACAAATCAAAAAAAAATATAAAAAAAACATTTTTTTCATCGGTTTTGGACGATTTATATTCTTCCTCATATTTTTGGAAAAAAAAAAAATTAAAAAAAAAAAAAAAAAAAAAAAAAAAAAAAAAAAATCGCAATTGGCGTTTATTGATTGGTTTGCGCAAAAGTTGCTGCGTTTGCAGATGATGAGAATTCATTTCTGAGGTTTTTATTTTTTTTACTAGTAATGGCGGCGATCTGCCATTTTTAGCGGTACTGCGATATTGCAGCGGACATGTCGCACCATTTTGACACTTTTTTGGGACCATTGGCATGTATACAGCGATCAGTGCTATAAAAATGCACTGATTACTGTGTAAATACCATTGGCAGTGAAGGGGTTAAACTGAAGGGGTCGCTCTAAGGGCTAATTGTGTTCCCTGGGCGTGTTCTAACTGTATGTGGGCTGCCCTGGCTGGGGGAAGGGAGTGATCACGGCTTCCATATACAGGATGCCTGTGATCACAGCCCTTCCCCCTCTATGAGAACGGAGATCTGTGTTTACTTACACGGACCTCCGTTCTTTCACTGCAGGGGAGCCATCGCGGGTAGGCGGCGGCGATCGAGTTCGCCCTACCCGCTCCCTGGCGCCCCCCAGAACACAGTGAGTGCGCCTCCGGCGGCGCACACTCACAGTGCGTGATCTCACAGCCGCCATCATATCACAGCGGTTTGCGATATCGAGCCACTCTGACGCCGGTCGGCATGAGGTTAAAGGAACTGGAAGCGATGTGGTTGCAGTTGCTGCTGAGTTTGCTAATTTGACAGAACACCGGCACGACCCGATGACGCAGCTCCTCCCCCATGGGATCAGCTGTGTTCAATGGCGGCGGAGCACATGTAAACACGGAAGTGTCGGTGAGGAGAGGCGATCAGCGTCATTTCCTCACAGGGGAGACTGTACAGATCATCAGGGCACTGATCATTAGTAAAGACCCAGCAGTGCCCATCAGTGATGCCAATCTGTGCCCAATGATGCCAATCTGTGCCCTTCAGCGCAGCCTAATCAGCGCACATCAGCGAAGGAGAAAAATTACCTTTTTACAAAATTTTCTGACAGAAACTTTTTTTACCCTCAACATTTTCAGTGTATTTTTGTTTATTTTAGCAAAACATAACACCCAATGGTGATTAAATGCCAAAAAGAAAGCTCTATTTGTGTGGGAAAAAAAAATGATAAACGTTTTATATGGATACAGTGATGCATGACTGAGTGATTGTCAAAGTGCGACCATGCGGAAAGCTGATAATTGGCCTGGGCAGGAAGGGGGTGAAAGTGCCCGGGATTGAAGGAGTTAAATTTACCACGGCTGTGTAATATACGGATAAACCTACACAATCCATACAAGTTATAGAACATAAGGGACGTTATTGGGAGATGTAAAGGAGATGACACAAATTGTACAGCCGGCTTAACCACTTCAGCCCCGGAAGGATTTCCAGCTTTAGGACCGGAGCCCTTTTTGTGATTCGGCGCTGCGTCGCTTTAACTGACAATTGCGCGGTCGTGCGACGTTGTACCCAAACGAAATTTGCGTCCTTTTTTTCCCACAAATAGAGCTTTCTTTTGGTGGTATTTGATCACCGCTGCGTCATTTCTGATCGCCGCCATAAACAAAAGAAGAGCGACAATTTTGCAAAAAAACCCAAATTTCTTACTTTTTCCTAAAATACAAATCCAAAAAAACAAAAACAAAAAAAAACATTTTTTTTTCACCGTTTTTGGCCGATTTATATTCTTCCTCATATTTGCGATAAAAAAAAATCGCAATCGGCGTTTATTGATTGGTTTGCGCAAAAGTGGCCGCGTTTACGGATGATGAGAATTCATTTTTGGGGTTTTTAAATTTTTTTTATTTTTTACTAAAAATGGCGGCGATCTGCGATTTTTTGCGGTACTGTGATATTGGGGCGGACATGTCGGAACGTTTTGACACTTTTTTGGGACCATTGGCATTTATACAGCGATCAGTGCTATAAAAATGCACTGATTACTGTGTAAATGCCATTGGCAGTGAAGGGGTTAACCTGCAGGGGGCGCGCTAAGGGTTAACTGTGTTCCCTGGGCGTGTTCTAACTGTAGGGGGACTGCCCTAGCAGGGGGAATTGAAGTGGTCACAGCCTTCATGTACAGGAAGGCTGTGATCACAGCCCTTCCCCCTCACACAGAGCGGGGGTCCGTGTTTACTTACACGGACCTCCGCTCCTTCACTCCGGGGGTCCGTGTAAGCCGCCGCACCCGCTCCCTGGCCCTCCCCGAACACAGTGAGCGCGCGCGCCTCCGGCGGCGCGCGCTCACAGTGGCTCTGTATCGCGGCCGCCGTCGTATGACGGCGATTCGCGTTACAGAGCCACTCTGTCGCCGCCAATTGCCGATCAGCCGTCGGCAAGTGGTTAACCACCACCAGGAAGGTTTTACCCCCCCCCCCCTTCATGACCGTGGGACATTTTTTGCTATTCAGTGCTGCGCTACTTTTAGCGACAATTACGCAGTCATGCAACGCTGTACCTCTTTTTCTTCACACAATAGAGCTTTCTTTCAGTGGCATTTGATCACCTCTGGGTTTTTATTTTTTGTTAAACGAAAAAAAAAACCAGCCAAAAATATTGAAAAAAAACCCCAAAAAAACAAGCCAAACCTTAGTTGGTTATAAAATGTTACAAATCTGTAATTTTTCTCCTTCACTGATAATCAGTGGAAATGTTCCCTGCCACAGGAGAGCCGATCATCGGACTTCCTTTCCTCACAGCGCTGGTGTCAGGGGGCACGTGCAGGCTCTTGTAGTACCCTCTACGGGGGGGGGGGGGTGTCAGGCTCTTGTAGTTGACTGTGGGGGGGGACACCTCCCTTGATGTTCTCGGACTGTGGGGGGGGGGGGGCATCTC
>BLSH010310084.1:821073-832874 GCA_018402905.1 Glandirana rugosa
GGAGTCATGGTAGCACGGCATGCTTGTGGGCCAGCAAGTGGACACCCGCAGTAATAACTGGTGGAACAGAAAACCCTGGTGCTAGCACGCATGACCACCCATGCACCATTACTTCAGTCAGCAGTAACCTGAAGACATGTAAAGAAGGAGCTGGAGCTGATCATAGTCCCAATGGTGGCCCCCAGCTGAAGGTATGACGGCACTCTGGAAGCTGATACAGTAAGATCGGGCTCACCCCATCTACATGTGGTTACAGTGACACCTGCAAATAGTGTTGCTTTCACTGACTCTGAATACGGAAGTTAACTAGTAGGACCAGCGAATATTCATCTGATACATTTAGATTATACCGGTTATAGAAGGTAGGGATGTGAGCAGAGGGACGTGGACTGCCCATGTACCTCTATCGTGTAATACTCAATCACCCATGCAGGGTCCATTCTATACTCGCATAGACCTTGAGTCATTTACCCTCAAAGCCCCCCCTCATGTAGACTCTACAACAACTATAGACAAAAGCAAAAAAAACAAAAAAAGGTTCCGAGCTCAACTTGCGGACCAGTCTGCCACCAAGCCAAATTTACCTGTCTAACAGTTCAGCGTTTAAAAGACAGGGGATTGGTTACACACATTTGCAAGTGTATGTGTAAGCTGCAGGCCACGACAAGGCTACCTGTATACTGCAGACCTAACTCTATATAAGAGGCTTCACAGTGGAAGCACATACAATTGAATGGATAGATGAAGGACAGGTGACTGGAGGAGCCCAACCCTCCTTAAAGGTACAACTATAACCTACAACCAACAGTATCCTCACATCACAGCTACATTCATACCATGGCAATGCATTGGACAACTGTTGGCAATTGAGGGCTGTACAGCTGCATACGTCTGTGATGGGGTTACGGCTCAGAGTATAGTTATCATTGTGTGTGAGCCCTGGGGCTTATGTGTGCCATATACGGTGCCTTGAAAAAGTATTCATACCCCTTGACATTTTCCACATTTTCTCATGTTACAACCAAAAATGTAAATGTATTTTATGTGATAGACCGACACAAAGTGGCGTGGCCCATAATTGTGAAGTGGAAAGAAAATGATAAATGGGTTTCAACATTTTTTTTTTTTTTACAAATAAATATATGAAAAGTGTGGGGGGCATTTGTATTCAACCCCCTCAGTCAATACTTTGTAGAACCGCCTTTCTCTGCAATTACAGCTGCAAGTCTTTTTGGGGAAGTCTCTACCAGCTTTGCCCATCTAGAGAGGACATTTTTGCCCATTTTTCTTTGCAAAATATCTCAAGTTCTGTCAGATTGGATGGAGAGCGTCTGTGATCAGCAATTGTCAAGTCTTGCCACAGATTCTCAATTGGATTTAGGTCTGGACTTGGCAATTCTAACACATGAATATGCTTTGATCTAAACCAGTGGTTCTCAACTCCGGTCCTCAGGACCCACTAACAGGCCAGATTTTAAGTATTACCTTGGGGAGATGCAGACTAGAATACGGCAATCATTGAGCAGCAAATATCACCTGTGATGTATTTCAGTTATCCTGCAAACCTGGCCTGTTAGTGGGTCCCGAGGACCGGAGTTGAGAACCAATGATCTAAACCATTCCATTGTAGCTCTGGCTGTATGTTTAGGGTCGTTGTCTTGCTGGAAGGTGACCCTCCGCCCCAGTCTCAAGTCTTTTGCAGACTCTAACAGGTTTTCTTCTAAGATTGCCCTGTATTTGGCTCCATCCATCTTCCCATCAACTCTGACCAGCTTCCCTGTCCCTGCTGAAGAAAAGCATCCCCACAACATGATGCTGCCACCACCAGGTTTCACAGTTGGGATGGTGTGTTCAGGGTGATGTGCAGTGTTAGTTATCCACCATACATGGCTTTTGCTTTTAGGCTAAAAAGTTCAATTTTGGTTTCATCTGACCAAAGCACCTTCTTCCACATGGCTTCTCGCAAGCAGCAAACTGGACTTCTTATGGCTTTCTTTCTACAATGGCTTTCTTCTTGCTGCTCTGCCATAAAGGGCAGATTTGTGGAGAGCACGACTAATAGTTGTCCTGTGGACAGATTCTCCCATCTGAGCTGTGGATCTCTGCAGCTCCACCAGAGTTACCATGGGCCTCTTGGCTGCTTCTCTGATTAATGTTCTCCTTGCCCGGCCGGTCAGTTTAGGTGGACGGCCATGTCTTAGTAGGTTTGCAGTTGTGCCATACTCTTTGCGTTTTTGGATGATGGATTGAACAGAATTTTTTTTATAACCTAACCCTGCTTAAAACTTCTCCATAACCTTATCCCTGACCTGTCTGGTGTGTTCCTTGGCCTTCATAATGCTGCTTGTTTACTAAAATTCTCTAAGAAGCCTTGGAGGGCTTCACAGAACAGCTGTATTTATACTGAGATTCAATTACACACAGGAGGACTCTATTTACTAATCAGGTGACTTCTGAAGGCAATTGGTTCAACTAGATTTAAGTTAGGGGTATCAAAGTAAAGGGGGCTGAATACAAATGCCCCCCACACTTTTCCCATATTTATTTGTAAAAAATTTTGAAAACCATTTATCATTTTCCTCCACTTCACAATTATGTGCCACTTTGTGTCGGTCTATCACATAAAGTCCCAATAAAATACATTTACGTTTTTGGTTGCAACATGACAACATGTGGAAAATTTCAAGGGGTATGAATACTTTTTCGAGGCACTGTATTCCAGCTACCATAAATGATGGTTTAGAAGCGGCATGTTCCACGCTGGAGTAACTGCCACAAATATATACTCATGTCCAGACGTTTCAGTTGTGACATTGTTTTTAATTGGTGATGGGTGTTGCTGCACAACTACTATACAGAGTAACTTTGACATTATTGCTTTTACTCTTTCTTTTTTTTATATTTAATAAACTTACTATTTTTCTGCCCTTGAAGATGAGCCTTGTTTGCCCTATTATAACCGTCATCTACCTTGGGGCTTTACCCTAACAGGTCATTAGGCACAATACTTGGGTTATCATTATTACTCCCATTTAATGCGTTGTTGTTGGCAGGGGTACATTGCCTGCTTGTTGCCCTCCAGGGTCCTACTCTATATGGCCTTAACTGGCCTCTGTCAACCCCCCCCCCCCTTGATGGTGCTCTCCCTAGGTGGCAATGGTGGATGGCTGCAGACCTTGTTCCACCCACCCATGCCACCCTCTGACTGCTGGTATTAGATACCTTTTGGCCACATTTATCTGACTGGTGACTCCGGACATCACATATGGGTGGGCTGACGTTATTTCCGGGCAGCGGGGTTGGTTTGTTTGTTCCAGAGCTTCTTTGCTACAAGAGGAAGATAGGCGGTTACTGGTATAATCTTCTAGTTCTTTCACATGCTGGTCATTTGGGACCCTAAATGTACAGGATTAGAGAAGTGCTGTGTGAATCTTGCGGGGCAGACATTGCCACTGTTGTTTCACCGATGAGCCTTTTTGTTGCTTATTGTGTTTTGTGCTTCTTTTTTGGGCACTTCCTCTGTAGTGTTTAGGGCCTTTCTTTAGAAACTTGAAACCCCTTGATGCAGGGACTTTGGTTGTCATTTACATAACACGTCGTGGTGGTGATTGGGCTCACCTGGCTGACCTCCCTTTTATTTGACTTCTGTTGTTTGGGCCAAAGCCCAAGAAAAAACAAGATGGATCACCCATGAAGGGAAATGTTCTGTCTGCACCCAGGTTCTGTCAAATTATGCATCAGAAAGATGCTTAAAGAAGTAACTCCAATCATTCAGGTTCCTCCTGGCTGACCTTAAACCACCCAATCAAGCACTGCCTTAGCCTTAGCCTTGCTCCCCTGCTCTTGGTTGTGCAGCTATTCCCATTGCCAGTCTCTCCCGCAGAGGAAAGTACCCTTAGGGCATCCAAATTTAAGTTATTGCTAGAGGAATTTGTACGACCATCTCTGGGCTATCTACACAACACTGGACTTTTGAGAGGACTAAGTTCAGCTTTCCCCACATAACCAGATTTATCAAGGTTTCCAGAAGTAAATAGAAAATGGTTTTCTCAGTACATAAAGTTGTGTCCATTTCTAATGGTCTGCCCCAGAAGGGAAGCCGTTTTTCCTCCTATAATCTTAAGTGTTCCCATTTGATGAGATCTATTCCACTTCTGAAATAACTACCCTCGCTTAGATGTACCTTTTTCCATATAATGCTGATTTGACCTTCAATTATGTTTCTTTTATAAGAGGTTTGGGATTCTATTCTTTCTAAATTAAAGTCAGCCCTGGCCACTACCTGTCTAACTAGAAATCTTTTATTTTTGGTGTACACAGTTGAGGTCTAATGTAGAGGCAGGCAAATTATTGGACTCTTTCCCTATACTTTTTAGGGATGTAGGATTTATTGCACATGCCTCTGTAGAGTCTACCAGAACTTTAATAAGATTGTTGGCTCTGGGTAATTCTTCCAGATGCACCTTATGGCCTAAGACGGGTCTCCAAACTTTCTAAACAAGGGGCCAGTTTACTGTCCTTTAGACTTTAGTGGAGGCTGGACTATGGCCAGTGGGATAGAAAATATCATTGTGTCAATGGGAGTAAACAATGCCACATCTTTAGTGGGAGAAATAGTGCCCCATCATTGGTGTCAGTGGGCAGAAGGGTGCCCATAATTGGTATCAGTGGGGAGGAATAGTGCTCCATTGTTGCCATCATGACAAGAATTATGCCCCCCATTGCTGGTGGCATTAGGAGGAGTAGTGGCCCAAGGGCCGGATCGAGGCAAGCAAAGGGCCGCATTTTGGAGACCACCGGACTAAGACCATGTTGGGTGATTCAGCTCCTAAGCCAGCCTTCCTCGACCTTTTCAACACAGAAGAACTATTGAAATAACTCTCTGGTCTCAGAGAGCTCCTGCTAAAGATTACTATATCTACAACTTGTGATACATTAGTGTGATGGTCAGTGGGAGGAATGCTCCTTGCACTTGTGGTCACTGGGAAGAATCAACCCATTACAGATAGCAAAAAAGATCAATGGTGTCAGTGGGAACTTATCTGAGAAGCAGAAATTGCTCATTGCTCAAGGAACCTGTTTATCCCCAGAGGGTGGTGATAAATGGGGAGTACTCGGAATGGTCCAGTGTGGAAAGTGGGGTCCCCCAGGGAAATGTCCTGGGACCAATCCTATTCAATTTATTCATAAACTATCTGGAGGATGGGGTTAATAGCTCAATCTCAATATTTGCAGATGATACCAAGCTAAGCAGGGCAATAATTTCTCCACAGGATGTGGAAACCTTACAAGAAGATCTGAACAAATTAAAGGGGTGGGCAGACAAGTGGCAAATGAGGTTTAATGTAGAAAAATGTAAAATAATGCATTTGGGACCCAAGAATATGAACGCAAATTACTCACTAGGGGGAGAGCCTCTGGGGGAATCTAGGATGGAAAAGGACCTAGGGGTCCTAGTAGAGAACAGGCTCAGCAATGGCATGCAATGCCAAGCTGCTGCAAGCAAAGCCAACAAAATATTGGCATGCATCAAAAAGGGGATAAACTCCAGGGATAAATAAATAATTCTCCCCCTCTTCAAGTCTCTGGTGAGGCCACACCTGGAATATGCCGTCCAGTTCTGGGCACCAGTCCTCAAGAAGGATGTCCTGGAACTAGAAAGGGTTCAGAGAAGGACAACAAAGCTATTTTAGTCACTAAGTACCTTAGTTATGAGGAAAGATTACGGGAACCAAACTTATTCTCTCTGGAGAAGAGACGCTTGAGAGGGGATATGATTTCAATGTACAAATACTGTACTGGTGACCCCACAATAGGGACAAACTATTCAGCATAAGGGAGTACACAAAGACACGCGGCAATTCATTAAAAATGGAACAAGGGCAGTTTTACCTTAAGCTGCGTAGAGGGTTCTTTATGTTAAGAGCAGTGAGGATGTGGAATTCCCTTCTACAAGCAGTGGTTTCAGCTGGGAGCATAGATAATTTCAAAAAACTATTAGATGGGCACCTAACACCACAGCATTGAGGGATATACAATGTAATACTGACATAAAACCACACACATAGGACTTGATGGACTTGTGTCTTTTTCCACCCTCACTAACTATATAACCCCTAGCAACATCTGGATTGCAGTATGCTTCTTTCAGGTGATCTGTTCAGTCTGGATTGTCAGCCACCCTGGAGTGAACGGCTGATAACAAAATTACCTTTCTGTTTAATAAAAAAAAAAAAGCCTTTTAATTTTTTTTTGTTTTTTTGAGGCCCCAGAGTTCAGTCTTAGGAAGGCTCCAAAGAGAAGAAACCACTGATCAGACCAGAAGGGAAAGGAGGTGTCCCCTTTTTACCCTCCTGACTAGTCCCCAAGCCCCAATTGCTGACCACAGTGGAAGAAAGATTGTGAGTGTTTCCTCTCAGTGGAAGAAAGTCACCTCCAGTTGTTTCATCCTGGGGCGAGTGGATCAGGGGTACAAGCTGGTGTTTGATAGCCCTACTACAAGTTTCTTGGTAACCAGCCTTTCTGAGGGATCCAGACAAATCCAGAGCTCTTCCCCTACTTCTAAGAGATCTTGTAGGCCAGCGGGTTATGTTAATGGTCCCAAGGGGGTTCTACTGCCACTTTTTTATCTGTTAAGTCAGAACGTCCACGAAAGCTTTCCATTTCTGAACACGAAGCCCCCGTAGGGCTCCATAAGATACAAAACAGTTGGCATAGACTCAATCTTAGTGAGGACATGCCTACAGAGTACTAGATTTTCTTTCAAAGCAGCTATAAACCGAATGCACCTAAAGGCCTTAAAGTGTGAATTATACCATTATAAATCATTACACACTTTTATGTGTTTGGAAAAGGCCTATAAATGCAATTATGTCATTGCCAATGTAAATGAGGGCTCATGATCTGTGCAGACTCTGGAGAAGGAACGCTCTCTGCAATAGGTGAAACATGTTAGGAGGCCAGGGAACAAATTATTGTTTTATACCTGTGCCACCTGCAGGCAATAGTAAAAAATTCCAAATGACCATTATATTGGGAATTCAAGTGATTGATTTTACTATGTAACAAGTAATGTGTATGTATAGCGTAATATATATATATTTAAAAAAAAAAAAAAAAAAAGAATCATGTTATACTGTGTAATGGTTTTGCACAGAGCAGCCCTGATCCTCCTCTGCTGGGATCCCCTGCTGGCGCTCCTGGCTCCAACCCCCCCCTCCCCCATGACTACCCCCATAGCAAGCTGCTTGCTATGTGGCACTCGTGTGTGCTTGCTCCTGAGCCCCACTCTGTGTCCATAGACACACAAAGTGTGGCTCAGCCTGGCCCCTGTCTCCTTCTCACTGGCTGTGATTGACAGCAGCGTGCACATCACTGGATCAAGATCAGGTGAGTATAGAGGGGAGGGGAGCTGCATGCAGAAGGTTTTTTATCTTAATGCATAGAAAAACCTTCTGCCTTTAGAACCACTTTAACTTGGCATTACTGCCCACTTATTACTACTGTGTTACCCCACAAAGTATTGCTACAGTGAACCTTGTTTTTTTTTAATGGGCCAAAAGAGGCAAAACAACCTACACAGAGTACTGTCCTAGAGGAGTAAGGCCCTTCCGGTCAGTGCCAGTTCTGGTATACTCACTGCATTAAAGTGGAACTAAACCCTCCTTTTCTTTACAGCCAAGGAAGCTGCCATCTTAGCCTCTTTGATCTTTAGTTTCCATAGTGCTGCCCATGCGATCGGTTATGACGCCAGTCAAGATGGCTTGACAGTTCGGCTGAAAGTGGAAGCAGCTGTGTTTATGATATGCCTTGGATGTAACAGTTATGGGAAACCATTAAATCGATGGGTTTAGTTGGAGCATCTGTTTGCCTCTGTTTAATTAGTGCCTGGGAAAATGTCCTGGTAGGAGACAATAGAAGCAGGAACAGGTGTGGATGTGCCCTTAGGGGCAAATACGATATTTCCATCCAGGAAACAAGTCCTCAGGTACAGGGACTATAATATATTTAACGTTACTCCTTCCATTTTCCAATGCTGTAAGAAAATAAGAGATTAGTTGCAATTAAAGTTCTTGTTATGTCCAATATAGTTTAGGGTGTAATCTTAAAGTGATTGTAAAGGCAGAAGGTTTTTTTTATCTTAATGCATTCTACACATTAATATAAAAAGCCTTCTGTGGACAGCACCCCCCCCCCCCCCTACTTATCTGAGGTCCCACTAGATCCAACGATTTTGCTGAAGTGTCTCGGCTGTCTGGCACTCCCCTCCACATTGGCTGAGACAGCAGCATGGCGCCATTGGCTCCCACTGCTGTCAATCAAAGTCAAACAGCCAATTACTAAAGAAAGGGGGCGGGCCGGGCCGCCGCTCTGTGTCTGAATGGACACAGGGAGCTGTGACTCAGCTCGGGTGCCCTCATAGGAAGCTGCTTGCTGCTGGGGCACTCAACAGGAGGGTGGGGCCAGGAGCGCTGAAGAGGGACCCGAGAAGAAGAGGATCCGGGTTGCTCTGTGCAAAACCAACTGCACAGAGGAGGTATGACATGTTTATTATTTTTTTTAAAAAAACACAAGACTTTACAATCACTTTTAACTGTAAAGAACAATCTCTTCAATTTGTAACATCCCCATTGTATGTCTTGTAATTTTACCACTTCAGCTCCAGAAGGATTTACCCCCTTAATGACCAGGCCATTTTTTGCAATATGGCACTGCGTTACTTTAACTGACAATTGCGCGGTCGTGCAACGTTGTACCCAAATAAAACTGACGTCCTTTTTCCCCACAAATAGAGCTTTCTTTTGGTGGTATTTGATCACCTCTGCGGTTTTTATTTTTTTGCGCTATAAACAAAAAAAAAGACCGACAATTTAAAAAAAAAAAAAAAACAATATTTTTTACTTTCTGCCATCAAACATACACGATAAATAAAAAATCGAATTTATGTATTCTGCTACATATTTTTGGTAAAAAAATCCCAATAAGCGTATATTGATTGGTTTGCGCAAAAGTTATCTACAAAGTATGGGATATTTTTATGGAAGTTTTATTGTTTTGGTTTTTTTTTACTAATAATGGCAGCGATCAGCTGCTTATAGCAGGACTGTGATATTGCAGAGGGCAAATCGGAGACTAAGTGACACTTTTGACACTTTTTTGGGCACCAGTGATGCTAATACAGTGACCATTGAGAAAAATATGTAGTCATTGTACTAATGAAACTGGCAGGGAAGCAATCAAAGGGTTAAATGGGTCCCTAGGGGGTGCTTTCTAACTATGTGAGGCTTGCTTGTACTGTAAGAAGACAGAGGTCCCTGTTCCTGCTTAGCAGAAACACAAGATCTCTGTCTTCTCCTTTCACAGAATGGTGATCTGCCTTGTTTACATAGGCAGACAACCGTTCTGTCTGCCTTGGGAACGATCGGTGGGTCCTGGCAGACACTGGGTCCGCCGGACCCGCTGATTGGCTCTCGCTGTGTCCAACCAGACCCCTGACATTTCCCCTGTGAATGAACAGGAGACAGAGGCTGCTGTTCATTCCTAAACTGAAACATCGTAAACACAGTTCACGATGCTTCAGTTATGAATGGACAGTCAGTGATCACATTCATTTCATTCAGAAAAGAAAGGAGACGGTAAATTACATGTTTACCGACTGGTTCCTCCGCTCTTCATCCTGACAGTTTGCTGCATGGGGAAGAGGGGTCCGGAGAAGGACACAGTTGTGATAATCGGTGCAGGCAGTTGCAGGCACCGATCTCCCTGTATACCTTTCGGTTAAGCAGCTGACAGCCGCGGGAATGAGAGGATGAGAAATGGAGAGGAGGAGCCTCTCCTCCTCTCCCTCCCGCAGCTGTCAGCTGCTTAACTGAAAGGTATACAAGGAGATCAGTGCCTGCAACTGCCCACACCGACTATCCCGACTGTCAACCAGGGGACAGTTCATCCATAGGTGCAGGGTGGGTCAGAGCACAGTGGGCCCCCCCTCCCCCTCGGGGGCCTGTGTACAGTGAACACCCTGCACCCATGGATGATACGCCGCTGGCGCCAGCACAGAACATCACTTTGATTTGTCCCAGAAGCACTACAGAAAGAAGAGGGAGAGAGGCGGGGATTACAAATCCCCAGACCACTGCACTGGCTGCATGGGAACTGATAGTTTATCACCCACGGAGGTAAGTACGGGGGGAGAGGGTATTATTAGTGTTCTCTTTCATTTTTTCTGAACAGGTGACCTACACCTTTAAGGAGTATCTTGTGAGTACAAAGACTACAGCATATGTGTGCAATGTGTACTGAAAGTAGGTTTAGACTGTATTTACTCATGTACCTTTAGACCACACCTAATGTCCAGTGCATTTTATCCACATCAGCTTCTCAAGCTAGGAAACATGGAGATGAGCTTCTCTTTCACTGGCCAGTTACAGGCTGAGACAAGTCCAGGATGACCTTGGCTCGGAGAAAGTGGGCTGAATGATGCTGACCATCAGACTGAGGACATCTAGTGGGAAAAACAGAGTATTGCAGAGGAAATCTCTGGATTTAGGCCTCATACACACACGGACGTTTTTTGACGCCGGCGTTTTCTGGCGTCTTTTGCAGCTCTCCATGTTAGTCAATGGCCCCATAAAAATGTTGGCGTTTTTGAGCTGTAGATGGCGTCGGCGTTAGTGAGCTGAAAGTAGAACCCACGGCCATCGTGTTCTGAGGCTGTAACGTTTTGGCATTTTTTTACGCCGACGCCGCAAAACGCCAACAAACGCCAACTAACGCCAACTAATATTGTACCGGCGTTTTCCGGCGTTTTTTTTTAGGTTGAAAAATAGCAGAGGGATGATTTTTTTTAAAAAACGCCTATTGACGCCGACGCTCACTTATGCTCACTAACGCCGATGCATAACGCCGAAAACCGCCGTTTTTTTTTCCTTGACGTCGGGCCCGATGTTTTGTTTATTTTTAAAGATACGCCCGTGTGTATGAGGCCTTAAAGTGGAACTAAACCCTCCTGTCAGTTTCAGCCAAGGAAGCTGCCATCTTGTTTGATCTTCACCTGCCATGATGCTGCACATGTGATCAGTTAGGACACCAGGCACCTGATGGTTTGACAGTTTGTGACAGTTATATTCCCGACACGTCTCGGAATTGTAACTGTTTTTTGAAACTGTTAATTCCACAGGTTAAGTTCCGCTTTGAGCTGAATATTGCAACAAAGGCTGGTTTTATGTTACCTTTTAATTAAAGAGGAGCTCCACCCAAAAGGGGAAGCTCCACTTGTTTACTCCCCCCCCCCCCCCGGTGCCACATTTGGCACCTTTCGGGGGGGGGGGGGGGTACCTGTTTTTGACCTGTCCCCACTTCCGGGAGACCTCCCCATGGCAAGATCCCTGGAAAGTTCGGCCCCGTCCTCCTCCCTCCCCCACCAGGCCAGTTAGAAAGCGCAGCGCACTTCACGCATGAACATTAGGGAACCGGCTGTTAAGCCGAAAGGCTGGGTTCCCTTACCACGAATGGAGGCGGCAGTACCCAAGAGCCCATCGGAAGATCGGCTGGGGTGTCGACATTGGGAAATCCCTGGACAGGTAAGTGATTTAATATTAACCACTTGCCGACGGCTGATCGGCATTTGACGGCGACAAAGTGGCGCTGTAACGCGAATCGCCGTCATACGACGGCGGCCGCGAACTCGCGCCGTGTGCGCGCACGCGCCCCCTAGGCGCGGGCGCTGCAACGGCATTTGTTACAGGGGCTTTCAATCTACAGGGCCAGGCCAATGATTTTTGGCCTGGCTCTGTAGATCGCCC
>BLSH010310084.1:861067-880565 GCA_018402905.1 Glandirana rugosa
TTAAAAATAGTAAAAAAAGTGTGTTTATCTCGAAAGAAAACCACCATAAATTAGTGGGGACCGCCCCCCACACAGTGCACCAAGCACACTGATACCCCTGTCCCCATACACATAAGTGTCCCCATAAAACAGTCCCCAAAACATCTGTATGTCCCCGTCACATCTGTCTGTCCGCCAACACCAAATAAACCCCGATTTGGGTTATTTTTACCAAAGAAATGTAGCAGTATCATTTTTGGTCAAAATTTATGAAGAGAAATTACTTATTTGCAAAATTTTATAACAGAAAGAAAGAAAAATGCATTGTTTTTGAAAATTTTCAGTCTTTTTTAATTTATAGCGCAAAAAATAAAAAACCCAGGGGTGATTAAATACCACCAAAAGAAAGCTCTATTTGTGTGAAAAAAATGATAAAAATTTCATATGGGTACAGTGTCGCACGACCGCGCAATTGTCATTCAAACTGCAACAGCGCTGAAAGCTGAAAATTGGTCCGGGAAGGGAGGGGGTTTAAGTGCCCAGTATTGAAGTGGTTAAAGAGGAAGTAAACCCAGATTGGGTTCACTTTCTCTGTAAAGTGGAATGACGAGAAATGACGTTGGCACATCTAGGAAACTGCATATCTCCTGAACCGTGCAGGTTTGGGAGATATGCAGGGCACCTTATTCTAGGCTTACCTGTAGGTGAAAGCGGTTGTTCTGGGTTGACAACCACTTTAAGGCTTATGAACGTGTGGAATTTTTAATAAAAACAGTTATTGCCTATAGGACATTGAAGGAGTTGCGCCACAAAGATTGGCGGAAACCTCGGCCTGTTAAGGGGTTTGTGATGGTAGGAGGCGAGGTGTAACTGACCAGCTGTGCCTTCATATTGGTATGTAAATATGCGGCCTCTCAGCACCAATGCCCACCCGTGCCAAGAGGCCACATAGTTGCGTACTCCCGGTGTCTAGGGGTTAGAAACTACATTATATTAAATATAAAAACATAGAAAAGTGAAGGCAGAAAAAGACTGAGTATTCCATTGAGTCGGCCCCTTTTTATTTATTTATTTTTATTTTATTTTTTTTCCCCATCCCATAGGTGTGCACCCCAAAGCTCAAACCCACATGTTTATATATACTGAGAGTAGGGCAGAGATTGGTGTCAGTAGGGCAGTGGACGGTGTCTGTTGTTTTTATTTTTTATTAATTTTGTACAGGTTTATTTTTTTTTTTACAATAGTTTTAGGATCCTCTGTTAAGGTGAAGTATCAGGGGTGGATCTGTGGAATCTGTGCCACAAAGGGGGATTAGGGTGTGCCCGGGCACACTTGGCACACCCTGTGCGCACGCCTATGTCACATCCTTTATTATTTATGAAGATTAAAAAATAAGCCTGCATTCACATAGGGACGACCCGACTTCGGCGCAACTTCGCTAGGCGACTTCAGCGCGACTTTCAGCGCGACTTCAAGGACCTCAGGCGACTTTACAACACGACTTTTGCCAGGCGACTTTGCCTTGACCAATCAGAGAAGGGAGGGAGGGGGCTGCCTAAAAATAAATTCTATTCTTTTAACTGTAAAGTCGCTTCCATGTAGATGGGGATCCGACTTGGAGGTGACTTCTATTGAATCCTATGGGCACAAGTCGGATAGAAATCGCCTAGAAGTAGTACAGGAACCTTTTCAGAAGTCGCCTTGAAGTCGGAGCGACTTCAATCGTGTATATTCATTCATTTCAATGGGATTTCAAATGTCAAGCGACTTGGGGTGACTTGAGGCGACTCGCAAGTCGCCCCTGTGTGAACGGGCACTTAGGTGCAAAGGGCAAGTAGCCATATAACCAAGAGGTAAAAGATGTAAACATTAATGTCTGTGACACTTTCAGATACAAATTGTTTCATTTGGAATTTTTTTTTTTTTTATTTAAAAAAAAAAAAAGAGTATTAAAAAATGATTTTCCAGATCTCTGTAAAAAGACTGTTATCAATTATAGGATTAATAGTAACAATAGCATGGCCAGCAGACCCAGGCGACGGCGGGTCAGTAATGGGAGAAGGGAGGCGGTCTGCGCCAGGCTGGCAGCAGACACTTGAGAATACATCTTTAAGAATGGATAGGGAGAGCAGAGAAGGAATGGGCAGGGCTGGATGGGGAGTTTATAGTGAGTCCTTCTCATCCTCTTACACAGTGCACTGGAGAGAGTCGCAGGCTGCAGACCAGGGAACCGTCCTGCTAGGCTGTGCTGAGGAGCTGCTGGACCGCCTGGAAGCATGACCCTGACCCAGGTACCCCTACACCACCCTACACCTTACTGCTCTACGCATCACTGGGTGACAATAGGGATCCTAGGCTTCTATTGTTATCTGAGTCTCAACCTTTATTCTAGAATAGAATAACATTTCTGAATGATTTGAAGTCTAAAATGCACCCTACAATTACTACTACTTTTATCATTAGTATTAGTAATCGTATCATAATATGAATGTCATGATGTGTAAACAAGGAAAGATAATACAACAACACAGGATAGTTTAATAATGAGCAAAGGATATAAAGTACAATATAACAACAGCAAAAAATAACAATAGAGAAATGACACCTTTGTCCAGCTCCTATATAAAGGTTTTATACTATTAGGTATACAAGCTACATATCGTCCTTTATCACCATACTGCACATAAAAACGCACTGCAACACATTGAAGACGCATGTACATTGATGTGCTTATAGCACGCATTTATGTGTGCATTGTCTTGCATTTTTATGCGTCTTGCATGTGTTTCCTGTCATTTTTTTCCTTTATTAAGATGTTATAGGTATACAACAAGGGTCCTTTTACACAATCGCTCCTTTGATCCCCACCGAGCCGGCGGATGACAGGTCCGTCTCCGCTCACTGTGCTTTCCTCTATGGGGAGATTGGATGAAAACGGACCGCCTGTCCGTTTTCATCCGATTCCATCCGATCCGCCAGATGGATGGGAAATAGGGTCACCATCCGTCTGGATTTCACGGACAGGATCGGATAGCGGGGGGTGTCAGCGGACCATGTCACCAGAGGCGGCTCTAGGCTTTGTGAGGCCTTAGGCAAAACCTAGACATGAGGCCCTAATGACGCCCATAATGGGAAAAATAATTAAAGTGATAAAAAAAATAAACTTTATAAATTGCATATGTTAAGAGCTTTAAAGTGCTGGTGTCAGTACTCTCTATCTCGGTGCTGGCAGGGCCGTCTTAAAAGCATCATGGGCCCCTGGGTAAAGTATTTCACTGGGGCCCCTACCACCCTGCCCCAGTTTACGCACCTATTCTTTAAGAATGAAAGTATAAATAGTTGATAGAATTAAACATATATTTATTAGTACTTTAAATAAAATCCGGCCATCCCGGGACAGCTTAGTAAAAAGCGTGACTGTCCCAGCAAATCCGGGACAGCTGGCAAGTATGATGTAATGCAAGATTATCATGGAGCCCCCCATGCACCTAGGGCCCCTGGGCAGTGCCCAGGGGTGCCCATGCATTAAGACAGCACTGGGTGCTGGTGTCAGTGTCAAAATGGGCAGTTGCGAGGCCCCTGTGGGTGCAAGGCCTTAATCCTCGTACACGCGGTTCGACGGTCGTACGACCGAACGGACCAAATCGTATGTTGGCTGTTGTATCTAGCATACTGACATGCACTACACGATCGTACGACCAAGCTGAACGTATAAAGAGAACGTTCAGGTGCATGTAATTAGCATCCGGCCGTTCCTGAATTCTGAGCATGCGTGTTTTGCACAATACAACTTGTTGGACCAACTGCTCTGTACACACGATACAACGGTCGTATGACCGCTTGTTGGTACTACCAAGTTTTCTAGTTTGCTCATACAACTCCCGTTGTACGACCGTCGTACATCGACTGTTCTAATCGCGCATACGAATGATCGATTTCGCATACAACGGTCGTTTGTACGACCTGTTGTATACGATCGTCGACTCGTGTGTACGAGGATTTAGGCGACCGCCTAATTTGCCTAATTAGAGAGCCACCTCTGCATGTCACCACTGACATCCGCCGCTCCATAGGGGTAATGGAGGGTCCTGAAAAACTGACGGATGGATCTGATCCAAAAGCCTGTATGAAAGGGGCTTAAGGCAGTCTTTCTCAATCTTTTCAACACAGAGGAACCCTTAAAATATCTTTACGGTTTCAGGGAACTTCTGCTTAAAAATGACTATATTACTACAACTCCTGATACATCAGTGTGATGGTCAATGGGAAGAATGCTCCTTACACTTGTGGTCATTGGGAAGAATTACTGCCTTAGACCCCATACACACTATTAGATTTTTTGCAGATTTTTGTCTTCAGATTTAATAGAACCATGCAATATGAGTTCAAGCCTTAAACGTTTCGATTTGTATGCAATCAGTCAGTCCCTTGCACTACATGGCTTTGGTAAATCTGCATAAAATCTAACAGTGTGTATGGGGTCTTACAGATAGCTAAAAAGCTCAACAGTGTCAGTGGGAATTTATCTGAGAGGCAGAAATTGCTCATTGCTCAAGGAACCCCTAGCAACCTCTGGATGAACCATAGGCGTGCGCAGGGGATGTGCCAGGTGGTCATGGGCACACCCTAATCACTATGTGCATTACTGATTCCCACTACTTCCTGGGTTTTCACTGCCTTGGTGGCCCCCCGCCCTGCAGTGCTGCTGGCTTCCTTCCTATCCCCCCGGCTGCTGTGGGGGATGCTTCAGGATGGAGAGCAGGAGAAGGGACTAGTAAATAGTTCCTTTTCTAAATGAACACATTGAACACACTCATTCACTGTGTCCATTCATAACTAGTGTGTTTACTATGCTTCAGTTTGTGAATGAACAGGAAGCCACTCAGCACAGAGCGCTTCCCATTCATTCACTGTCCAGTGCAGCGGAGGCTGAGGAGAAAGCCATGTGAGTTTGAGTTTTCGGGTGCGCACCCTAATGTAATAGGCTGCGCACACCTATGGGAGGGACCCTGGTTGAGAAACCCTGCAATAAGGTATACAGAGTACTTATCATCAACTGGATCCTTTGACACCATACTACCCATAAAAACTCACTGCAACACATTGAAATGGCATGCATGTTGATGTGCTTTTAACATGCATTTTTACACGCATTGTTCATGCATTTTTATGCGCCTTGTATGTGCTTTCATGTCACCACCTATTATGAAGTGATAGGTCCCTGGAAGGGTCAAGGTACTGACACTTATTTATTTTTGATATCTGTACTTTTAGTTGCACTGTGTTTACTTGCTTTTACATGCATGGTGTCAAAATGCAGACAAGTAGTATTTTGCACTGCAGCACACATGTGGTGTGAATCAGGGACCGCATTGTTGCCCTTGCAGGGACTTGCAGTGATGCAGAAAATTGCAGGTCACTGTACATGTGAATGAGCGCAAAAATTCTGTAGATTATTGCAACAATATTATACATACTGCATGTTTACAACATATTATAATAGTACAAATGTTTGCCTTGGAGGGTGGAATGGGGGATAGAGTGGAGAAGCTGTTTGGTAGGGACTTAGTGTTGCACGTGAGAAGCCAAGGTACAGCAGGTTTTGGGGTATCACGTGGAAGTGTGCGGGAGATAGCATGTACTGTCGTAGGCGTGTGCAGGGGGTGTGCCAGGTGTACCTGGGCACACCCTAATCACTCTGTGTGGTGCTGATTTCCCCTAGTGCCCAGGCTTCCCCCTGTGTTGTGCCCCCTGCAGTGCTGCTGGCTTCCCTCTTCTCCTCTCCCTCCCAGCTGCTATATGAGATGTTTCAGGATGGAGAGAGGGGGATGGGGCTAATCAATATGTCATTTACCAGCCCCTTCCTTTTCTGAATGAACATAGTGAGCACACTCACTTACTGGGTTCATTCAAAGCTGAAGCATAGTAAAGTATTTTACCTACTAAGTGTTTACTATGCTTCAGTTTGTGAATGAACAGGAAGTTGCTCAACACAGAGCGCTCCCTATTCATTTACTGTCCAATGCAGCTGAGGCTACAGAGAAAAGTGCGCATGATTGAGCTTTGGAGTGCACACCCTAATGTAATAGGCTGTGCACGCCTATGTGTACTGTATCTTTGGATTGTATCTCTCAGCCTTTTTCAACCAGGGCACCCTGGGGGCAAAATGCCTAAAAATTGCCCAAAAACTGTATACAAGCCGGCATGTGGAAGAAGCTGCCTTTTAGTTACACAAAGCTACAGGTTTTCATTGTGCACCATTACAACCTTCTAGCTGCCAGAGTCCTAACGACCAATGGAGTCATCAGTTGATAAGGAGGATGTCAGTTGCCTGCATAGCATCCTTGTCCCTGCCCCTGCCCCTGCCCCTGCCCCTGCCCCTCTCCATAAGAGTTTTGATCATTGTTGGCGGCACAGTGGTGTAGTTGGTAGCACTTTCGCCTGGCAGCAAAAGGGTCGCTGGTTCGAATCCCAACCACGGCACTGCCTGCCTGGAGTTTGCATGTTCTCCCTGTGCCTGTGTGGGTTTCCTCTGGGTACTCTGGTTTCCTCCAACACTCCAAAGACATGCTGGTAGGTAAATTGGATCCTGTCTATATTGTCCCTAATATATGTATGAATGTGACTTAGGGGCCTTAGATTGTAAGCTCCTTGAGGGCAGGGACTGATGTGATTGTACAATATATATATGTAAAGCGCTGCGTAAATTGACAGCGCTATATAAATACCTGAAAAAAATAAAACAAATATTAGCCGAGTACCAGTTTGCAAAATGTATTTGCTTTGGAAGAAAAAAAAATTACTTCTAATGTTGGGTGCCCTGCGGTGGATGTTTGAAAGATCCAATGCATACATACATGAGGCAATACTGGACTTTCGTGGTACGGCATGAATTCACAAAGGAATTTTTATGAATGGGATGCCTCCAGACTGTCCATCATTTTTAAAGGGTGCCTGGACTGAAAAAAGGCTGAGAAACACTGCTCTGCATTATACAAAGTGCATCCAATGTGGTAACAATTTCTTTTACAAAACTGTTATTGATTTTAAAGCGGAGTTCCAATCAAAAGTGGAACTTCCGCTTTAATGGAAGGTGACCCCCCGACATGCCACAATTGGCATGTTTTCTTTGGGGGGGGGGGGGGGGTGACCAGGGACTCTCTGTTTTCACAGGGTCCAAGGTCCAATTCTTCCCCTCAGCGATCTTCTGGGATGCCTTCTGGGAAGCCAAAGCCGGGTGCCCACACCTGTGATGCTGGCGCCGCGGAGAAGAGGGGGAGAGGAGCGAGCCCTCGGGCGACCGCATCGCTGGAGCATGGGACAGGTGAGTGTCCGATTGTTAAAAGTCAGCAGCTACACTTTTTGTAGCTGCTGACTTTTACATGGGTGGAACTCCGCTTTAAGCTATAACAAGGCTGACCTGTAGGTACTGTGACTATCTCCTAAACTTGCACAGTTTAGGAGATATTCACTGTATATACTTGTGCCGATGTCACTGCGCATGCGCAGTGAAGAAACGACCCAACGGACCGTCTCTTCACTAGCGAGTGCCATGACTGGTGGCTGCCGCACGCATCCGGCCAGTCACAGAGTCGGAGTCCGTGGCCCCGGAAAGAAGAGGGGCAGTCATTGATGCGGCCTTCACAGGGGACAGTGTGGGCTTTGATTGCGGAGAAGTGTTACATAGTGGGCTAGTATGCGATGCATAGTAGCCCATTATGCTTTTACTTTGCAGGGAACTAAAGAGGAAGTAAAACCCATTAGGGTTTACTTCCTCTTTAAGGGGGTTTGGGGCGATAGAGTTGGGGAGGAGCAGGGGTAGGAACTTCATGTCATCATGCGTGAGAAGCCAAGGTAGGTTCTGGGGTATCACGCGGAAGTGTGCAACAGATTGGAGGTTTCTCCAGGGGGTGTCAGTGGACTATACAAAGTGTAATCTTAGTAACATTTTCTTTAACCACTTCACCCCCGGAAGGATTTCCCAGTTTAGGACCAAAGCACTTTTTGCGATTCGGCACTGCATTGTTTTAACTGACAATTGCGTGGTCGTGCGACGTTGTACCCAACAAAATTTGCGTCCTTTTTCCCCCACAAATAGAGCTTTCTTTTGGTGGTATTTGATCCCCTCTGCGTCATTTCTGATCACTGCTATAAACAAAAAAAAGCAACAATATTTCTTACTTTTTGCTAAAATACAAATCCAAAAAAATATACATTAAAAAAAAAATGTATTCATCGGTTTTGGCCGATTTATATTCTTCCTCATATTTTTGGTAAATATAATCACAATCTGCGTTTATTGATTGGTTTGCGCAAAAGTTGCCGGTTTACAAACCATTAGAATTAATTTCTGGCGTTTTTGCAACTTTTTTTTTTTTACTAGTAATGGTGGTGATCTGCGATTTTTAGCCGGGCTGCAATATTGAGGCGGACATGTCAGACATTTTGTAACAAGTTTTTGGGACCAATGACATTTATACATCGATCAGAAATTTAAATATCCACTGATTACTGTATAAATGTCATTGGCAGTGAAGGGGTTAACATGTAGGGGGTGATCTAGGGGTTAACTGTGTTCCCTAGGCGTGCTCTAACTGTGAGGGGGTTGGGCTACCATGGGCATAAGAGATCTAACTGATCCCAGTGACAGGGATCAGTAGATCTTTTACTTGCCTGATAGAACGGGGAACCGCCGTGTTTACATCGGCGGTTCCCGTTCTTCCTCTCTGCTAGGCAATCGCGGCTCGCCAGCAGAGATCGAGTCTGCCTGAGCCACGGCCACACTCCTGCAGAGTGCGGCGGGCACAAGAGCACGCTGCCGGCAGCACCCTCCAGCCTGCTACAGCGCACGAGCGAGCCGCCGTTTATAGACGGGGATTCGCGGGACAGCGCCACATTGCAGCAGTAAATGTATGCGACGCGGTCGGGAACTGGTTAACAAAAGTTTTAATGATTTTAAGGCATACATTGTCATCCTGTAAGGTTAGGTCCACACTTATGCCTTGCAGGAAATGCTGCGATCTGTGCATGTTTCCCGCACCCCATTGCAATCCCACTGCCCTTGCAATCTGCTGCAGTTTTCAATACAAAGTTAACAGCACCCCAGACACAGGTTACAAATGCAGTGCGTTTGCCTGCACCGGATTGCATTGGATGGCATGGTACCGGTTGGTGCGGCTCTAAAAAGGTTGCATGCACTCCTTTAGTGCAATACGATTTGAGCCCGTTCAAAATGAAATGGGCTCAAATCGTCCCCCACACTGAATTTCATGTGAACTGCGCAAGAACATGGTGGAGTTCCAGTGCGATTCACATGCGGTTTACAGTTTGAACCAAGCCTAATACAGAAAATTCCAGTAGAAGACTAGACAGGAGGTTTCTCCGGGGGTATCTCTGGATTATAAGTAGTATAACCAACTTTGTAACATTTTCTTTTATAAGGCTCCATGCACACTGGACGCTTTTTCAACCTCCCCTGAACGATTTTTTGACAGCTAAAAACGACCATTTAGACACATTTTATATGCCGCGTCTAGTGGCGTTTTGCTGTGTTCGCGTCTAGAAACTTTTTTTATGGATCCAAAATGACCAAAAACGCTGATGAGCAACAATTTTGAGTGTTATTGCGCGTTTATGGGCGTTTACAAGCGTTTTTAAGCTTCCAGCGCTTTTTGAGGTCAGAAAAACGACTCTTGAACGCAATTTTAGCCCATAAACGACACTGCTGATAAACAACATTAAACGTCCATGTTTGCATGGACACATAGGATAAATTTTAGTGTATACAAGAAAGTTACAATCAACCAATTCAAATTCCAATAGATTATTGAAACAATGATATATATATATATATATATATATATATATAGATCGATAGATATATACACAGTACATATTAAACAGTACAAATGGTGGACTTGGGGGTAAGGGTGGGGGGTTAGAGTTGAGGAGGAGCGTGGTAGGGATCCAGTTTCATGTGTGAGAAGCCAAGGTGGGGGTATTGTTGTGTTCTGTAACCCTTTTTTACATATTTTGATATTTTTACAGGAGAAATGCAAATTAACTTTTAGGCCTATATAGGATCATCTTATAAACATTTATCGGCCTATTTAATAAGGAAAAATTCAGTATGTAGCATCTTAACCAATCAGAATTCACCTCTCCTCCAATACCTTCTATTCCAGATTCGGTTTTGTTTTTCGACTTTGTTTCACTCTCTATAGATAGGTTACAATTAGGGTTGCCACCTGTCCAGGATTAACCCAGACAGTCCGGGTTTTGCATAATGTGTCTGGGTTTTGCATAATGTGTCTGGGTTTCAGACCGCCTGAACCCAGACACATTTTCCAGAATGGAATGCAGTTCCCCACGTTACTGAGTACCACAACCACCAAGGACATAGGTGTCCGCACGGGCTCCACCCCCCATACATGGACGGGAGAGGAGAGAGGGCTCAATCTGCTCCACCTCCTCCCACCCTTACCCCTCTGCCCACCCACACTCCAATCCCTAGTGTTCTGTGTCTCAGGAAAGGGACAAGTGAGCTTGAAATTTGAAGCTCAGCAGCCGGCAGATACATTGTGGATGAATGGTGTCGATGCCTGAGCCTCCATCCTTGGGTGAGTGAGCCCAGCAACCAATGTCTTTGACTGGACTCTCCCCCCCCCCTTCTCTCTCCTGCCTCTAAGTGAGTGAGTACACTAAGGGAAGGGGGACTCAGATGTAAGGGGTGCCCTGTGGACTCTGTGGTAAGGGGGGATTTGGGAACCCTGATTTAAGGGGGAATGCTGGGAACGCTGGAGCTTTGGTGAGCAGAAACACCCTTACATCAGAGTTCCCCTTAATACCTGAGTCCACAGCATTCGACCTTAAAAAAAAAAAAATCGCTGTGCGCTGCTAGAGTGTCCGGGTTTGGCTTGGAGAAAAGGTGGCAACCCTAGTTACAATCACAATGAATTTTCTGTTACATTGTTAGAGCCGCCTTGGTATCTGGGTTAAGGAGAGATAAGTCGTTCATCCAACTGCGTGAACACCATGGCCGTATGGAAAACAGATTTAAACTGCCTGTCTAAGTTTGAGGTTTGGCAGGGAGCCTGAGACTCAGTCATCTGTCAAGAAATAGTCTCAGGGATGTACTTTATGTAATATCCTGTGATCGATGGTATACCATTACCAAATACACGTGATCTGCCCATTCCCGCGGGGTCACCCCCACCCCAGGTCAGAGCTATGATTAGGAAGACACTAAGGGAACGTATTCTGGCTGGTCACTAATAGCATTTCCTATCTGGAACAGCAAGCGCTCCTCTTTTATGGGTTGATTTGCTACAGTCAAATAGACTGGGCCATAGGTGTGCATTAGGGGGCGCACCCCAAAGCTCAAACACACGGCGCTTTTCTCTGCAGCCTCAGCTGCAGTGGACAGTGAATGAATGGGAAGTGCTCTGTGCTGAGCAGCTTCCTGTTCATTTGCAAACCGAAGCATAATAAACACAATTCACTATGCTTCAGTTATGAATGAACACAGTGGGTGAGTGTGTTCGCTATATTCATTTAGAAAAGGAAGGCGCTGGTAAATGACATATTTGCTAGCCCCTTCGCCCCACTCTCAGTGTTGCCAACCTACCAGATTGAAATTTACAGACACATTTACAAAAGTTACAAAAATTACAGTTTTAAGTGCAAATTTCAGTATTTCGGCTACAAACAAGTACAATATGCAATTAGCAATGTGATTTAAGGTAGATAGTAAGGCAAAAAAAATATTTCCTATTTTATTTTTGATATAGTAAGTAGCTCAGGGACAGGACTTAGAATGGGTGGCACACGACAAAATTACACGACACGTCCCCTCCTGAGTCACAGTCTCTCCTGAGCCAGGTGGTCTCTCCAGTCCATTCCAGTAAACAGCACTGACAGTCCTGCTCCCAGCCTGCCTGGCTCCCATACCGCAGACCCGCACACGGGGCTCTGCCCGCTCTGCTTGGCTCCCTTGCACCATGACATCACACGACATGCTCAGGCACCGCCTCTGCCAGAGCCACCTGAAAATACTGTTAGCAGGCAGTTGGATGGTCTCGGCCGGCTCCAGACTGAGTCCACCTTCACAGCCATATTGTTTACTGGCAAAATTTTCCTTTTACTGGCATTTACCTGCAGGAGAAAATTGCCTGTTTTCTACTGGCTGTCAGTAAAAATAATGGCGGTTGGCAACACTGCCCACTCTCCATTAGTAGCCAGGGGAGAGGAGAGGAAGGAAGCCACTGCACTGTGGGGGGCGTGACATGGGAGGAAACCCAAGCAATAGGGGGAATCTGCACCGCACACAGTGATAGGGGTGGGCCCAGGCACACCTGGCACACCCCTGTACATGCCTATGGACTGTGAACTTTGCAAGAGCAGTTGCTCCAAAGCTTAGTAAATGAGGTAAAGGTTCACTTTGGAAAGACTACCCAATTACGTGCAGGGACATTTTTTTTAAATGCATTTTTGCTTGCACATGATTGGATGATGGAAGTCAGCAGAGCTTCCCGTCATTTACCAAGCTCTGGAGCAACTGCACTTGCAAAGTGCACAGCAGGGGAGGCCCATGCATTAAGGGTGCATGGGCGCCACCCCCCATCCCTGCCGCCTCCCCCCTATCCATGCGCCCTGCCCCTTTCAGGTTGCTAGACGCATGGAGTCCTATGGCGGGGGCAGGAGGGAGTGCTTTTTTTTTTTTTTAAGCACCTGACTAGAGCCGGAGGCTCTAATTGGCTTCAAAAAAGGGTGGGCTTGGAGTGCAGAGAGTGCGCCCAATTGTGTGACAATAGCGAATGAATTTTCGCTATTTTCACACTACAGTGTGTTTCCGCCAATCAGGAGCCAGGTCTGTGAGATCTGTTTCCTGATTGGCCAAAGCACCAGGCGATCCTAATGGATGCCTAGCGTTTTGGCAGACGAGACACACTGTGCTGGAGCCAGAGTCGCCGCTACCTGCATGCCCACAGGAGGAGAGGAGAGGAGAGCACACACAGCAGCCCGCCTGAATCAGCAGTAAGTGTAGCCCGGACCTCACGCAGGGGGCGGATGGGAGAGGGGGCAGCATCTGTCAGTGTCTCGAGCCCCCAGCTGACCCCTATCTGGGGCTCTGTATACTGCTATTTAGGGCTCTGTATACTGCTATCTGGGGCTCTGTATACTGCTATCTGGGGCTCTGTATACTGCTATATGGGGCTCTGTACCATCCTATCTGGGGCTCTGTATACTGCTATATGGGGCTCTGTACATTCCTATCTGGGGCTCTGTATACTCCTATATGGGGCTCTGTATACTGCTATCTGGGGCTCTGTATACTGCTATATGGGGCTCTGTATACTCCTATATGGGGCTCTGTATACTCCTATCTGGGGCTCTGTATACTCCTATCTGGTGACTGTATACCCTTATCTGGTGATGCTAGGCTGTATACTCCTGATACAATGGGTGGAAATTATAAGGGGTGGGGCTTATGAGAAGCGGGGGGTTCAAAAAGGAAGGGCGGGGTCTGGCGCCCCCACCATCCTAAAATTTCACCAGCCTCCACTGGTGCACAGTCTGTTTGACTTTAGTAAATCAACCCCAAATAGTTTGTGCACTTTGCTAGTGCAGTTGCACTCTACAAAGTGCAGCTGCTCCAGACCTTAAAGTATAACTATAAGCAAAATTATTTTTCTTGATTTTGGATAGTCAGGGAGGGTTATAACTCACGTCAGTTTTTTTTTTTCCTCCATCTGCGTTCCATTGCAGAGATTTCCCGTCACTTCCTGTGTCCCATAGCCTAACAGTAAATGAGAGGAAATCCCTGCAAAGATTCCTTGGGGACCCCCAGGTCACCAGAATTAGGGGTTGATATACTAAAGGCAAATTGACTGTGTACTTTGCAGTTGCTCCAGGCCTCAGTAAATGAGGCAAAGCTTCACTTTGCAAAGAATAGCAAAATCGCATGCAATTGCACATGATTGGATGATGGAAGTCAACACCTCTCCCTCATTTACTAAGCTCTGGAGCAACTGCACCTTGCAAAGTGCACAGTCTATTTACCTTTAGTAAATCAACCCCTTATTGTTCCCATTGGAAGGTTTTCCCTCTATTACTTTTCTGGGGACAACCCAAAATTTTGGATTTTCTTTTGCTGTCACTTTTAATGATAATGGTAAACCAGACACATAGAGAGGGTGAATCTCCTTAATGGGGGCACAGACAACAATAAAAACTGACAGGGGTTCTAATCCCCCTACACTCTATCCAACAGTGAAAAAAAAATAAAATAAAAGTTTTGCCTTTAGTTATACTTGAATAAATGTGGAGAAGCTCTGCTGACTTCCATCATCCAATCGTGCGAAAGGAAAAAAAATGCTCTATTTTTTCCTTACACGTGATTGGCTATTCTTTGCAAAATTAAGCTTTACCTCATTTACTAATCTCTGGAGCAACTGCACTTGCACAGTGCACAGTCTGTTTGCCCTTAGCAAACCAACCCCATTGTGGTCAGGGGTTGCTAAGCAACTTTCTTGAAATATTAAGGACCATCGTCATCATTTGTGATTGATTAATTAATTGCATATTATGTATTTATTTATTTTTTCTGAAAAGGTTCCGGATTCACAAGGTGATGATGATTGGTGTTTTCTCCATGCCGTGTATGCAACAGGTCCTCTTGAAGTGTTTGTAAAGGCGGAAGGTTTTTTATCTTAATGCATTAAGATAAAAACGCCTTCTGCGTGCAGCGGCCCCCCTAATACTTACCTGAGGTCCCTTTCAGTACAGTGATGATGTAGGAATGTCTCGGCCGTCTGGGACTCCCCTCCCCATTGGCTGAGACAGCAGCGCGGCGCCATTGGCTCCCACTGCTGTCAAAGTCAGTCAGCCAATGAGATTAGAAAGGGGGCGGGGCTGGGCCGCAGCTCAGTGTCTGAATGGACACAGAGAACTGTGACTTGGCTCGGGTGCCCCCATAGCATGCTGCTTGCTGTGGGGGCACTCAACAGGAAGGAGGAGCCAGGAGCGCTGAAGAGGGACCCGAGAAGGGGAGGATCCGGGCTGCTCTGTGCAAACCTACTGCACAGAGGAGGTGAGTATAACATGTTTGTTACATTTAAAGGGGTGTAAAGCCTAGCGTTTTTTTCGCCTTAATGCATTCTATGCATTAAGGTGAAAAACCTTTTCTCAGTAGTGACCCCCCCCCCCGAGCCCCCCTTTTTCTTACCTGGGCCCGCTTGTTCCAGCGGCGGCTACGAGCAATCCACTCCAGCCGATGTCACTGGTCCTCATTGGCTGGATTGATAGCAGGGGAGCCATTGGGTCCCGCTGCTGTCAATCAGGTCCAATGACGCGGGGCCAGGGGGCGGGGCCAAGTCCTGCTGTTTGTGTGAATACACGCAAACAGCAGGACACGGGAGCGCGCCCGCACGTGTGACCCCAGGGAAGCTTTCCCTGACGGGGAAGGTCCCAGGAGCGCCCCTGGAGGACCCCAGAAGACGAGGTTCGGGGGCCACTCTGTGACTCTGTGCAAAACCACTGCACAGAGGAAGGTAAGTATGACATGTTTGTTATTTTATGGGAGTTCAATCCTTTGATCATTTGAAACATTGTATCTTTTTACTTCTTTTATCAACTTGAGTTGGCTCTCTGCCCAGACTTGGCAGTTTGCCCAGACTCAAGCAGGGCTGGACTGGGACAAAAATTTGGCCCTGGATTTCATCCAGACCGGCCCAGGGCACATCAGGGTACAGAGCACATCAGGGTACAGTGCACATCAGGGCAAAGGGCACAGGACACGTCAGGGCACAGCACATCAGGGTACAGCACATCAGGGTACAGCACATCAGGGCACAGTACATAAGGGCACATCAAGCACATCAGGGCACATCAGGACACATGGAGCACATTAGGGCACATCATGCACATTAGGGCACAAAAGGCACAACAGGCACATCAGGCACATTGGGGCACATGGGGCACATTAGGGCCCATCAGGCACATTGGGCACATCAGGGCACATTAGGGCACATCAGGCACATTAGGGCACATCAGGGCACATTGGGGCACACCAGGCACATTAGGGCACACCAGGGCACATCAGGCACATTAGGGCACACCAGGCACATTAGGGCACATTAGGGTACATCAGGCACAGCGGGCACATTAGGGCACATCAGGGCACATTAGGGCATATCAGGCACAGCGGGCACATTAGGGCATATCAGGGCACACCATGCACATTAGGGCACATCAGGCAGATTAGGGCACGTTTGGGCACATCAGGCACAGCGGGCACATTAGACACATCAGGGCACATTATTTACCAGCGTATTTCTTGCAGAGTAGCGCGGGAAGCGACTGTGTATTAAGTTCTCTGTCAGTTATGTTACGCTGCTCCCCGGTGGCCCCGCCCCTCCTCTCTCCTCATCCATCCCAGGTGATGTCACAAGCAAATTGGAATGGACGACAAGAGAGGAGGGTGTGGGACTGCTGGGGAGCAGCGTGACATGACTGAGAACTTAATACACAGCCGCTCCCTGCGCTTCTCTGCAGCTGAATCCCGATCTACCTGCCAGCCGTCAGCTGACTGGCGGTGATTGATGGGTAGATCACCGGAGACAGTGAGGATGAGGCCGGCCCACTGAGCCATCGGCCTGCCGGGAAACTCCTGGTAGTCCCAATGGCCAGTACAGGCCTGGACTCAAGTCACTCCAACTTTAGAAAAAGGTTCCTGGGGAGACTTCAGACGACTTGCATTGACTTCTATTAGGGCCGGTTCACATTTAGGCGATCCTAGGCGATTTGCGATCCGACTTGTGTCGCCCCAAATTCGCTTCAAATGGCCTGACATCAGAAATCCCATTGGAATGAATGGAGACGTCTTAATATGCGCTACTCAAGTCGCTCCGACTCCAAGGCGATTTCAAAAAAGGTTCCTGTACTATTTCAAAGTGACTTCTAGGTGATTTGAGCCCATAGAAGTCAATGGAGGTCGCTTCCAAGTCGGATCACCGTCTAAGAAGAAGCGACTTTACAGGAAAAAGTAAATAATTTTTTAAGGCAACTCCCCCTCCCTCTCTTCTCTGATTGGCCACAGCTCACAAGTCACCTGGCCCGGAGGTCGTTCAGATTGCGCTGTAATGCCCAAAGTAGCTCTGAAGTCTCTTTCAAATCGCTTTCGTATAGCTTTCAAATCGCCCCTGAAGTCGGATCGCCTAGGTGTGAACTGAGCCAAGTCGCGCTGAGTTGCCCCACAAGTTGGACTGCACTGAAAATCGCGGTAATATGTGATGGAGATCGTGGGGGGGGGGGGGGTGAATCGAGATCGCAATTTTAATATGATTAAGCTCTACATACACACACACACACACGTGTACACCCTAATGTAAGAGGCTGCTCACACTTATGGGTGACACTGTGATCCCGGGACATTGGGACTGTGGTCCAAGGTGCGGGACTGTCCCAGACAGCTTCTATGGACTTTGGTGATTGAGTTTATTGCAAATACTGATCCACAGAATGGCAACAGCCGAATGTTATTTGGAGCTGTCCCAAACCGAATCCAAGACACGTTATAGAAACATAGAAAAGTGACGGCAGAAAAAGACTGAGTAGTCCATCGAGTCGGCCCCTTTTTATTTATTTATTTTTAATTTTTTTTTTTTTTTACATTTCCACGTTCCGAAGACTTTGTCCTTCCTCTGGGAGTCGGGGACGGTTGGCTGATAGACAGACATAAAATAGGCGGCCTTCACTGCTCAATGCATATATTAATGAAATGATGGTTAGAAATGTATCCGCTCTGCACCAAGATAATCCAGCAAATGATAGATTTGGCAGCTATGTGACAGCAATATCTCTGCAGCCAGAACATTTCCAATCTGTAATGTAGATCGCTGGGGATTTACAATCTATAGGAGTTTTTAGATCGATAAATGGAAGCGGCTCCACAGTCAGGGTTCTCAGGACACTGCTCATAATGGAGGAGGCAGCTAATACAGCAAGAATCACATCAGAATTGATCATGACATTTCTTGCTGTACTGGGAGACCTTGTGACAGCTCCCATATATCTCCATCTTCCCGCAATTGTTACTAATCACATTGCCTTGGTTGATGCAGGGTGTGGTCCGCTGTCTCTTCCCAGAGGAGGGTATACAGTACTGTGCTAACAGCATTTATATACAGTATGGATGGGGGACGTCTCTGTGGATTTTCCAATTGCATGCAGAGGACGGTCATATTGGTTTAAAATGGACCAGATATGTATTTCATGGCAGGAGAGTACTAAGTCATTCATAAATGTAACACTTGCAGGCGTTTATTACCCCTCACTAATTTCACAGTTTCCCCCCTGATAATGCCTACATCTGCTTTTCTTCCTAAAACACGCGTCTTAATCCTAGTACACACGGGACGACGATCGTACGTACGATCGTCGCAAATCATATGTTGCATAATGTAACTTGCATACTGACTGCACTACACGATCGTACGACCACAGGAAGAACATTCAGGTGCATGTAATTAGCATCCGGCCGTTCCTGACTTCTGAGCATGCGTGTTTTGCACAATACAACTTGTTGTACCAACTGCTCTGTACACACGATACAACGGTCGTATGAGCGCTTGTTGGTACGACCAAGTTTTCTAGTCTGCTCATACAACTCCCTTGTACGACCTTCGTATGTTCGACTGTTCTAATCGCGCATACGAACAATCGATATCGCATACAATGGTCGTTAGTACGACCTGTTGTATACAATCGTTGTCCCGTGTGTACGAGGCTTAACACAGGGCTGCCATTACAAATCACAGGGCCCCATACAGCCTACATGACCAGCCCCTCCACCCCCCCAATTACAAAATATTAAAAATGCAATTAAATATTTTTTTCCAAATTTTAAAAATGTTCTGATTTATCATTTTAAAAATTATTTTTTAATTTTTTACATTTTTCAAATTATTTTGTTTTAATTTTTCTTTACAACACTGTCGAAACTTTGAGACAGAGAAAGGAATTGAGGACACCGATTCTTCAATTCCTTTCTCTGTAGCCTCAGCTGCTGCAGATGATGAATTTGCCGGAAACAGAGGCTAAAAACACATGTGAGAACACAGGTAAGTATTGACTCGTATGTCATCATTTGACACAAAAATCGGAGACAAAGGCCGTTTAAGTAGTAGACGTCGTCGACTCCGATGTCTCTTTCCTTAACTTCTTAGCCACAGGAGTTAAGGAAAGAGACAGAGTTTCAAAGCTGTCACAACATTTCTTTTTAATTTTGTTTTATTAAACTTTTTACATTTTTTAATTTTTTATTAAAAATTTTACTATTTAGTCTTGTAAAAATTTTAAACCTTTTTTTATAAATTAACGTAAAAATTATAAAACATTAACCCCCCCACCTCCCCGACCAGTACATCCGACATACCCCGGGACACTAAACATTACCGTCGGGACACAATTCGGAGCATGTGTGCCCTGTTGCTAACATATGTTGGACAGAGAATATGTG
>BLSH010310084.1:938775-963963 GCA_018402905.1 Glandirana rugosa
ACATGCCTACCTGATGGAGGACCAGCTCCGGGGGCAGAGCAGTGTGGAGGGCTACATCCGGTGAGTGATAGTACACCTGTGTCTATTACTGTGTGCGGTCACAGCATGTTGTGCCTTTCTTCCACTTCACAGACATTGCTCGGCTGCATGCTATGCTATCATACAATGGAATGGAAAAGGTGATCCATACATTTGTGTTCTCCCGACTTGACTACTACAATGCTCTACTCTCTGGTGTACCTAAATCCACTATTAATTGACTGCAATATGTACAAAATTCTTCATCCAGAATCCTGACTAGGTATGGTACAAGTGACCATAATAACCCTATCCTGGAGTCCTTGCACTGGCTACCCATCAGGTTTTGCATAGACTTTAAGATCTTCTTGCTCACCTATAAGGCTCTTTATGGCTTGGCACCCCATTATCTCTCTGAACTTTTTATCAATTTACCCCACCCCCCCCCCTCGTAACCACCGCCCCTCAAATTCTGGTTTTCTGTGTGTCCCCTACTTACACCCCATCAGAAACAGAGCCTTCTCCTGCCGTGCCCCAAACCTCTGGACTTCCCTTCCAAAGAACATCAGAGCCATCTTCTCTGAACTCATTCAGATTGAATCTAAAAACTTTTTTCTTTAGTTCAGCTTTCACTTAATTATACCTTTTTTATTTTGTACTATCCTGTGTATTTCTTGTGTTTTTGTTGCTCTTGTCTTTGTAAAGCACTTTTGAGAAGCTACCTTTAACCTTTACCTCCGGAAGGTTTACCCTTCTTCACAACCAGGCCATTTTTTGCGATACGGCACTGCGTTACTTTAACTGAAAATTGCGCGGTTGTGCGACGTTGTACCCGAATAAAATTGATGTCCTTTTTTCCCCACAAATAGAGCTTTCTTTTGGTGGTATCTGATCACCTCTGCGTTTTTTATTTTGTATGCTATAAACAAAAAAATGCAGACAAAAAAAAAATTTTTTTTTACTTTCTGCTATAAAACATATCCAATAAAAAAAATGTAAAAATCAAATTTCTTCATCAATTTAGGCCAATATGTATTCTGCTACCTATTTTTGGTTAAAAAATAAATAAATAAATAAAGCGTATATTGATTGGTTTGCACAAAACTATGGGATATTTTAATTTTATTTTTTTTACTAGTAATGGCAGTGATCAGTGGGATTATAGTGGGACTGCAATATTGCGGCGGACAAATCAGACAATAGCTGACACTTTTGGCACTGTTTAGGGACCAGTGACACTTATACAGTGATCAGTGCTAAAAATATGCACGGTCACTGTACTAATGATGCTGGCTGGGAAGGGTTAACATCAGAGGCAATCAAAGGGTTAAAAGTTGTTCCTAGCCAGTGCTTGTGTACTTTGGGGGAGGTGCTTTTACTAGGGGAAGGCAAAGATCCGTGTCCCTGCTTTGCATTAAATTATCTGTAAGGATACAATTGTATTTACATTATTAATAAGGATACTATTATATTTACATTATCAATATTATACAATTTATTTACATTAGTAATAAGTAAGGATGGGCTCGGGCGTGTTCGCAATTGCACGTGGCCGAGCCCGCCGGGAAGTGAACCCTGCACTGCGCTAATCACAGGCAGGGAGACATTTCCCTGATCGCTGCAGCCGAGCATTGGGGTAACTTCTCACTGCCTGTGATTAGCGCAGTGCAGGGTCCACTTCCTGGCGGGCTCGGGCACGTGTACTTGCGAACACGCCCGAGCCCATCCTTAGTAATAAGGATACAATTATCTATACATTATGAATAAGGATAGCATTATATTTACACTATCAATATTATATAATTATATTTACATTAGTAATAAGGATACAATTATTTTTACATTATCAATGAGAATACAACTATATTTACATTATTAATAAGGATACCATTATATTTACATTATCAATATTTTACAATGATATTTACATTAAGGATACGATTATATTTACATTAGTAATAAGGATACCATTATATTTACATTATCAATGAGAATACAAATATATTTAGATTATTAATAAATATATTTAGATTATTAATAAGGGTACCATTATATTTACATTATCAATATTATACAATTATATTTACATTATAAATAAGGGCACCATTATGTTTACAAGATCAGTTAGGATAGAATTATATTTACATTATAAATAAAGATCTCATTATACAGTATTTACAATACCAATATTGTACAATTATATATACATTATTACGGATACCATTATTTTTACATGAATATTATACAATAATATTTACATTAGTAATAAGGATACAATTATATGTACATTATCAATGAGAATACCATTATATTTACATTATTAATAAGGGTACCATTATATTTACATTATCAATATTTTACAATTATATATACATTATTAATAAGGATACCATTATATTTACATTATCAATATTATACAATTATATTTACATTATTAAGGATAACGTTATATTTATATTATCAATATTTTACAATTATATTTACATTATTAATAAGGATACCATTATATTTACATTATCAATATTATACAATTATATTTACATTATTAATAAGGATAACATTATATTTATATTATCGATATTTTACAATTATATTTACATTATTAATAAGGATAACATTATATTTACATTATCAATATTTTACAATGATATTTACATTAAGGATACGATTATATTTACATTATCAATATTATACAATTATATTTACATTATAAATAAGGGCACCATTATATTTACAAGATCAGTTAGGATAGAATTATATTTACATTATAAATAAAGATCTCATTATACAGTATTTACAATACCAATATTGTACAATTATATATACATTATTACGGATACCATTATTTTTACATGAATATTATACAATAATATTTACATTAGTAATAAGGATACAATTATATGTACATTATCAATGAGAATACCATTATATTTACATTATTAATAAGGGTACCATTATATTTACATTATCAATATTATACAATTATATTTACATTATTAAGGATAAAGTTATATTTATATTATCAATATTTTACAATTATATTTACATTATTAATAAGGATACCATTATATTTACATTATCAATATTATACAATTATATTTACATTATTAATAAGGATAACATTATATTTACATTATCAATATTATACAATTATATTTACATTATTAATAAGGATAACATTATATTTATATTATCAATATTTTACAATGATATTTACATTAAGGATACGATTATATTTACATTAGTAATAAGGATACCATTATATTTACATTATCAATGAGAATACAATTATATTTACATTATTAATAAGGGTACCATTATATTTACATTATCAATATTATAAAATTATATTTACATTATAAATAAGGGCACCATTATATTTACATGATCAGTTAGGATAGAATTATATTTACATTATAAATAAGGATCTCATTATACAGTATTTACAATACCAATATTGTACAATTATATTTACATTATTACGGATACCATTATTTTTACATGATTATACAATAATATTTACATTAGTAATAAGGATACAATTATATGTACATTATCAATGAGAATACCATTATATTTACATTATTAATAAGGGTACCATTATATTTACATTATCAATATTTTACAATTATATATACATTATTAATAAGGATACCATTATATTTACATTATCAATATTTTACAATTATATTTACATTATTAATAAGGATACCATTATATTTACATTATCAATATTATACAATTATATTTACATTATTAATAAGGATAACGTTATATTTATATTATCAATGAGATCAATTATAGTTACATTATTAATGGTACCATTATATTAACATTATCAATATTATACAATTATACTTACATTAGTAATAAGGATACAATTATATTATTATTATAATACAGGATTTAGATAGCGCCAACAGTTTGCGCAACGCTTTACAATATGAGGGCAGACAGTACAGTTACAATACAATACAAGAGGAATCGGAGGGCCCTGCTCGTTAGAGCTTACAATCTATGAGGTTTATGGAGGATGAACCGATAAAAAAAATGAAAATGTAGTTGTTAGGTGTGGGTAGAATAAGCTTCTCGGAAGAGGAGGGTTTTCAGGGATCGTCTAAAAGCTAGCAGAGGAGGAGATACTCGGACAGGTTGGGGTAAGGAGTTCCATAGGATTGGAGAGATTCTGGAAAAGTCCTGGAGGTGAGCAAAGGAGAAGGTGATGAGGGAGCTGGAGGGCAGGAGGTCTTGAGAGGAACGAAGAGCACAATTAGGTTAATATTTCGAGACTAGGCTGGTGATGTAGCTGGGGGCTAAATTGTGGATGGCTTTGTAGGTTGTTGTGAGTATTTTGAATTTAATTCGTTGGGTGAGTGGAAGCCAGTGGAGGGATTGACAGAGAGGAGTAACAGACACAGAGCGACTGGTAAGGTGGATGAGTCTGGCAGCAGCATTCATGATGGACTGAAGGGTGGATAGCCTATGTAGAGGTAAGCCATTGAGAAGGGAGTTGCAGTAGTCGAGGTGAGAGATGACCAGGGAGTGAATTAAAAGCTTTGTTGTGTCGCTGGTTAGAAAGGGGCATATTTTTGAGATGTTGCGGAGGTTGAGGCGGCAGGATTTGGACAGTGATTGGATGTGGGGCTTAAAGGAGAGATCAAAGTCCAGGACTACGCCTAGGACCTTGGCATGCGGGGATGGGCTGATAGTTGTGCCATCAATTATGACAGAGAGATTGGGGGAAGGGGCACGTGGTGGAGGAAAAATTATAAGTTCAGTTTTGGATAGATTGAGTTTGAGGAAGTGGTGTGACATCCAGACTAATATTTCTGTTAGTAAATTAGTGATACGCGAGGAGACTGAGGGAGTGAGCTGGGGGTAGAGAGATAGATTTGGGTGTCATCAGCATACAGGTGGTATTGGAAGCCATGGGAGGCTATCAGCTGACCCAGGGAGGAGGTGTAGATTGAAAATAGGAGCGGCCCAAGAACAGAACCTTGGGGGACCCCGACGGAGAAAGGAAGAGGAGAGTACAGTTGTAAGTAACGCTAAAAGTGCGATTATATAAGTAGGAAGAGAACCATCGAAGAGTAGAGTCATGGAGACCAATGGCATGGAGTTTTTAGAGGAGGAGGGGGTGGACAACCGTATCAAAGGCAGCAGAAAGGTCCAACAGTAGGAGTACAGAAAAGTGTACATTGGTTTTGGCTGTTAGTAGATCGTTTGTTGGTTTTAGAAGAGCAGTTTCTGTGGAGTGTAGAGGTCGAAATCCAGACTGAAGGGGATCATGTAAATATAATATAATGGTATATTTACATTATTAATAAGGATACCATTATATTTACATTATCAATATTATACAATTATATTTACATTATTAATAAGGGTACCATTGTATTTACATTATCAATTAGATCAATTATATTTACATTATTAATAAGGATACCATTATACTTATATTATCAATGAGAATACAATTATATTTACATTATTAATAAGGGTACTATTATATTTACATTATCAATGAGAATACAATTATATTTACATTATTAATAAGCATACCATTATATTTACATTATCAATGAGATCAATTATATTTACATTGTTAAGTTTACCATTATATTTACATTATTAATGAGAATACAATTATATTTACATTATTAATAAGGGAACAATTATATTTACATTATAAATAAGGATATCAATTTATTTACAATACCAGTATTATACAATTATATTTACATTAGTAATACGGATACCATTATATTTACATGATCAATGATAATACAATTATATTTACATTAGTAATAAGGATACAATTATATTTACATTATTAACAAGGGTACCATTATATTTACATTATCAATGAGAATACAATTATATTTACATTATTAATAAGCATACCATTATATTTACATTATCAATATTATACAATTATATTTACAGTATTAATAAGGATACCATTATATTTACATTATCAATGAGATCAATTATATTTACATTATTAAGTTTACCATTATATTTACATTATCAATGAGAATACAATTACATTTACATTATTAATAAGCATACCATTATATTTACATTATCAATGATAATACAATTATATTTACATTAGTAATAAGGATACAATTTATTTACATTATCAATATTATACAATCATATTTACATTATTAATAAGGGAACAACTATATTTACATTATAAATAAGGATATCAATATATTTACAATACCAGTATTATACAATTATATTTACATTACTAATAAGGATACCATTATATTTACATTATCAATATTATTCAAATATACTGTATTTACATTATCAGGTGTCTGGAATGAATTTCTCAGTAAGCCAATATCACAAACCAATCTCAGCCGAGGCTAAGCCTCCTCTGTAGTCTCAGGGATGTCAATCCCCCAAGTCTGATAGTTTATATAACAATTACTCCTCATCCTGGGAGATATGAGGATTAGGTTCAAGATAACTGCCTAATGCACAACCGAATTTGAAGATAACAGAATTATTAAATGATAAACTCACATTTGAGTAAATTAAATGTTAAAAGAATATTTTCCAATATACAAATTTCTGGACTCAACATTAGGTGTATTTTTTCATGTTAAGTCCAATCGTGCTAAGTTTGAGTCAGCGTAACACTCAGGGTGGATAAACATCAATGAAAAAAGAACAAAAAAACAAAACAAAAATAATCAGATTTTTTTTTATTTAAATCAGTTTTTTTTATTTTTATCAAATTTATTTCAATAAAATGCCTTTGGAGTAAAACGTCTATCTAAGGATAGTTTTCTGTTTAAGATGCAATAATAATTTAGTTTATTCAGCATGAAATGGAGCTTAGATATGTAGCATGAGGCTATATATTCTGCAATATTTACATTTTTGGTAAACTCATTCAATGAATCTAAGCTCTGTAAGCTGAGATAACATGCACTGCATTGATGCAGTCACACGTCACAGTAACCATGAGATAAAGTTCAGGAATATCCCTTTATCCCATTGTTTTGCAAATCTATGTACACTACAAACTGTATGATTGAATTGGTTCGGATATTGCTGTTTTACTAACCTGACAGCTTATTATTCTAAATAGGAAACCTTCATTTTGTTTGCAAATATTAAAGATTCTAACTACCAGCAAGAATAAGTCCTTACATTTAAAGAGCACCTGTCATTTCAGATCCATCTTGGCAGCGCCTGTTAGCGGGCATCCAATCACCTGCTGCCGCCACGTCCCTCACCTTGTTGTTTCACTGCCCATCACCAGCCGTCCCATTAAAGTGAATGGGACTGTTGGTGAGTCAACAGCGGGTCAGAGGAGGAGCCGCTGCAGGACGGAGGTGACAGTTGCTCTTTATAAAGTATGATGTAAATCAAGCCTTTTTACTAGACATTTAAATCATGATTTAACCACTCAGAGAAAGCCCACCGCATATACAGGTGCTGGTCATATAATTACAATATCATCAAAAAGTTGATTTATTTCACTAATTCTATTCAAAAAGTGAAACTTGTATATTATATTCATTCATTACACACAGACTGATATATTTCAAATGTTTATTTCTTTTAATTTTGATGATTATAACTGACAACTAAGGAAAATCCCAAATTCAGTATCTCAGGAAATTGGAATATTACTTAAGACCAATACAAAGAAAGGATTTTTAGAAATCTTGGCCAACTGAAAAGTATGAGTGTGAAAAGTATGAGCATGAAAAGTATGAGCATGAAAAGTATGAGCATGAAAAGTATGAACGTGAAAAGTATGAGCGTGAAAAGTATGAGCGTGAAAAGTATGAGCGTGAAAAGTATGAGCATGAAAAGTATGAGCATGAAAAGTATGAGCGTGAAAAGTATGAGCGTGAAAAGTATGAGCGTGAAAAGTATGAGCATGAAAAGTATGAGCATGTACAGCACTCAATACTTAGTTGGGGCTCCTTTTGCCTGAATTACTGCAGCAATGCGGCGTGGCATGGAGTCGATCAGTCTGTGGCACTGCTCAGGTGTTATGAGAGCCCAGGTTGCTCTGATAGTGGCCTTCAGCTCTTCTGCATTGTTGGGTCTGGCATATCGCATCTTCCTCTTCACAATACCCCTTCGATTTTCTATGGGGTTAAGGTCAGGCAAGTTTGCTGGCCAATTAAGAACAGGGATACCATGGTCCTTAAACCAGGTACTGGTAGCTTTGGCACTGTGTGGGCGGTGCCAAGTCCTGTTGGAAAATGAAATCTGCATCTCCATAAAGTTGGTCAGCAGCAGGAAGCATGAAATGCTCTAAAACTTCCTGGTATATGGCTGCGTTGACCTTGGACCACAGAAAACACAGTGGACCAACACCAGCAGATGACATGGCACCCCAAACCATCACTGACTGTGGAAACTTTACACTGGACCTCAAGCAACGTGGATTGTGTGCCTCTCCTCTCTTCCTCCAGACTCTGGGACCCTGATTTCCAAAGGAAATGCAAAATTTACTTTCATCAGAGAACATAACTTTGGACCACTCAGCAGCAGTCCAGTCCTTTTTGTCTTTAGCCCAGGCGAGACGCTTCTGACGCTGTCTGTTGTTCAAGAGTGGCTTGACACAAGGAATGCGACAGCTGAAACCCATGTCTTGCATACGTCTGTGCGGTTCTTGAAGCACCGACTCCAGCTGCAGTCCACTCTTTGTGAATCTCCCACACATTTTTGAATGGGTTTTGTTTCACAATCCTCTCCTGGGTTCGGTTATCCCTATTGCTTGTACACTTTTCTCTATCACATCTTTTCCTTCCCTTCGCCTCTCTATTAATGTGCTTGGACACAGAGCTCTGTGAACAGCCATCCTCTTTTGCAATGACCTTTTGTGTCTTTCTCTCCTCGTGCAAGGTGTCAATGGTCATCTTTTGGACAACTGTCAAGTCAGCAGTCTTCCCCATGATTGTGTAGCCTACAGAACTATAGACTGGGAGACCATTTAAAGGCCTTTGCAGGTGCTGATCAGAGTGTGGCACCAGATGTCTTCAATATTGAACCTTTTCACAATATTCTAATTTTCTGAGATACTGAATTTGGGATTTTCCTTAGTTGTCAGTTATAATCATCAAAATTAAAATAAATAAACATTTGAAATATATCAGTCTGTGTGTAATGAATGAATATAATATACAAGTTTCACTTTTTGAATGGAATTAGTGAAATAAATCAACTTTTTGATGACATTCTAATTATATGACCAGCACCTGTATACTGCGGCAGGGTGGCTCTACTTACCTGTACGTTGCTTCATGCATGAGCGTCTGCTGTGCGCTGGGGGAGCCAATCCGCCAGCCACCCGCGATTGCTCCACAGGGAGGCAGAACAGGGGTCTGCCTATGTAAACTAAGCAGATCCCTGTTCTGACGGGAGAACACTAAGATTGTCTATTCCTAGTAATCAGGAACAGGGATCTCTGTGTTGTCCCAGTCAGTCCATCCCCCACACAGTTAGAACACACTGCCACGGAACACATTTAACTCTTTGATCGGCTCTGATGTTAACCCCTTCTATACCAGTGTCATTTATACAGTGACAGTGCATTTGTTTTAGCACTGATCAATGTATTGGTGTCACTGGTCCCCAAAAAGTGTCCCTTAGTGTCAGATTTGTCCGCCGCAATGTTGCAGTCCCGCTAAAAATCGCTGATGGCCCCCATTACCAGTAAAAACTTTAAAAAAATAAAAGTCCATAAATCAATCGTAGTTTTTAGACACGATAACTTTTGCACTACGAAGCTCCAACGGGTCCGCTCGGTCCCCGCAGAGGGAGCCGGCGTCTTCCCTCGGGGGATCCTTCCGGGTAGGCAGCTCCGGCGCTGTGAGTGGCCAGAGCCACGAGATGTCACTCCCGAGAATGCGTGCTAGAGCCTGTCTTTTCGGCAAAGTCTGGCGCTATGCGCTGGGCCTTCGCCGGGACCTCAGGAGGCATGCGCCGTGATGTCAGCGGCTGCATATAGGGCGAATATCTCCTAAACCATGCAGGTTTAGGAGATATTAATTTTACCTACAGGTAAGCCTTATTATAGGCTTACCTGTAGGTAAAAGTAAGAAAATTGGGTATACCACCACTTTAAATGATAATAGGTGGCGCTTTTTTTTTTTTTTAACTGTTCCTGTATATTGTGACACGTCAGGAATGTATTTACACCGATGTAAAGTTATTGAAAGCTCTGCTTTTACATAATATCTTTTTTTTATTGGGATCAGAATTTTCTATTTGAGTGGAGACCTCGGCCACATATACAAATCCTAAAATGTCCCATTTTTCCCTATACAGGGCACTGAAGAGAGGCTGCCGCTGCGTGGAGGTGGACACCTGGGACGGCCCCAATGGAGAACCCATTGTGTATCACGGGCACACCTTTACTTCCAAAATCCTCTTTCGTGACGTGGTGTCAGCCATCAACAAGTATGCATTCAGGGTGTGTAATATAAGAAAGAGAGAATACTTGTACATACGTTTTAGGGGGAAAAGAAAATACCCAAAAAACCCAAAATGTATCAAGGGAACCTGTCAGAATAAATACGGGGGAAGCAATATTTGCTCAATAAAGCCAAAACCTTTTTCTAGTAGTGCTATAGAATCACTGGGTTGATTTACTAAAACTGGAGAGTGCAAAATCTGGTGCAGATGTGCATGGTAGCCAATCAGCTTCTAACTTCAATTAAGCTTTGACAATAAAACCTGGAAGCTGATTGGTTTCTAGGCACAGCTGCAATCTCCAGTTTTAGTAAATCAGCCCCGCTGCTCCTCTCTCAGTGCAAGTCTATCAGCCAGAATCAACTGAACAAACACTGGGGGGAGATTTACTAAAACTGGTGCAGCTGTACATAGTAACCAATCAGCATCCAGGTTTTATTGTCAGAGCTTAAAGCGGAGTTCCACCCAGGGTCCCAGCTGCACTTCCTGTCCTGGTGCCGCAGAACAGGAAGGATGTTCACCTTCCACCTCTCCCACCCGGCGATCTTCTGGGACACGCCACAGGTCCCAGAAGTTACACTGGCAATTCACAGCGCGCAGCATGACTCACGCATGCGCAGTGCGCGCCCGGCTTGTGATGCCGGCGCCACCGAGGGGAGGGGGAAAAGAGCGAAGCTGCAGACGGCCGCATCGCTGGAGCGTGGGACAGTTGAGTGTCCGATTGATAAAAGTCAGCAGCTACACTTTTTGCAGCTGATGACTTTTAACTGAGTGGAACTCCGCTTTAAAGTGGATGTGAACCGCAGACATGAAATATAAACAAAGCATATCCCTCTATAGTGTGCGATTGTCTCAATCCAGAGCGCTTAGTGTAATTTCTGTATGCTGCCTTATTCCTCTGCTTGAGCCACTTCTGACAAGTTTTCCTGACGCCAAGAGGAAAAAAAGGTGATGGGTGAGGGAGCTCCAGCACACAGCCTGTGATTCACAGACTCAGCTCTGTTCCTGTGTGCTGTGAAGGGGGATGTGTCCCTTCCCTCCAATCAGCCCTCACTGAGTTCTGCAGAGTGTAACTTCAGCTCCCCACCCAATGCATTTTGAAAGCTCAGACAAACTGTATAGATTCTGCACTTTGAACTACTGTAGAGAAGAGAATAATACAGATAAACGGGTACAACTTATGTAGGAGGATTTGTTTAGTCTCTGTGTATCAGACTAGTCACTTGGGTATATGGATGGGTTTACAATCACTTGCAGACCAGCTCACGCAGATATACTGCGGTAGGTCAGCTCTCCTGGGTGAACCGACGTACCTGTACACTGGTCCGTGCATGCGAGATTACGGGAGAGTTTCTTGGCTATGAGAAATCTCACGTCTTTTGGTGACTCTATAACTTAAAAAAAAATCTATTAAAATGGCAGCATGTATAAAGTGCAGGGGTGCGCTTTTACCTGCAGCAGCTCTCCTCTGTCCCTGCTATGCCCCAAAGCCTGGGCCGTTCTAAAGGGGCAAAGCTCCACAATGGGTACTAGAGCTTACCCACTCCCTTCCTTCCCCACACATTTCTATTGGCCCACCACTATGATGCTGGCCAATTGAGCAGAAGGGGAAGGGAAGCTTTGTCACCTCCAGGAAGTATTGGAGCTTTGCCCGCTTAGAACAGTCTTTATTACCTTTATTTACCTTTTATTCCTATTAGCACCCTTTATTTATTTTTTTAAAATAATTTTTATTAAGTTGTTCATTACAGTAGAGTGAAGAGTAAGAACATAAACAAGATGCAGGTAACTTGTACGATAAGGACTAGACGTGTGCAAGTCGTTTCGCTCCGAATTCGTTTTTTAAAGCGGAGTTCCACCCAGTTAAAAGTCAGCAGCTATCAAAAGGGTAGCGGCTGACTTTTAACAATAGGACACTCGCCTGTCCCAGGCTCCAGCGATGCGGTCACCCGAGGGCTCGCTCTTCTCCCCCTCCCTTCGGCGGTGCCGGCATCACAAGTGTGGGCATCCGGCTTTGGCTTCAAAACTGGGCACAAGTCGCGCTGCTCTTTGCGAATGGCCGGCATATCTTCTGGGACCTGTGACGTGTCTTAGAAGATCGCCAAGAGGGAGGGGAACTTCCTTCCGGAGCCACGGCTCTAGGAGAGGAAGTGGACCTGGGACCCTGTGAAAACACGGCCCCCCCAAAAAAATGACATGCCAATTGTGGCATGTCAGGGGGTCACCTTCCCTTAAAGCGGAAGTTCCACTTTTTGGTGGAACTCCGCTTTAACAAATTTTTCACAATTTGGACAAATACGAATTTCCGTATTTCAAATTTTCATTTTTTTCTAATTCGAAAATTCGGTAATCTGAAAACCAGCAAATCCAAAAATCCGAAATTCGGAAATTTGATAATTCGAAAATCCGATACTTTGAAAATCGGAAATAATAACTAACTAAAAACAATGTAACTATTTTACTAACTGTTAAATTATAGGTATTGGAATTTCCTTGAAAATGTGTCTGTTAGTGATAAATTTTGTATTTAAGGTCACTAACAGCCAAATTTGAAAGGAATTTCCAATGCCTATAAATTTAATAGTTATTTATTAGTTAGTTATTATTTAAAATTTTCTTTCTTATTTCCGAATTTTCGAGGTTTCAAATTTTTTTACTTCAGAATTTCCGACCTTTGGAATTTCGGCATTTTCAAATTCTGAATTACAATTGCATCAAGTCCGCATTGCATGACTCCAGATCAACTTTTTTTGCAAAGATTCTGCAAGTTCTGGTTCAGTTATGTTGTGCAATAGTCATCCCACCACAAGGGGCACTGTGGCTGGATTTTCATGCTGTAGACTTGCAGAGCTCTTGCTGTAGACTCACCACTGCGACTTTGCTCTTGCTAGAGACTTGCCACACAAATTTGCTACAAATTGCAAAAGTGTCAACAAGAACTTGTGCTTCAAGTGTTCTGCAAGTATACAACTTGCGAGTGAAAATGTTCAGCAAGTAAACAAAACTTAAAATCCAACACTGCCACAAATTTGTGGCAAGTTATCCTTGCTATCTGGGCAGTGCTCCTGGCTCCTCCTTTTCAGCAAGTGCCCCCATAGAAAGCCGTAATATCTGGCATGCGGGGCTGGCCCAAGACATTGTGCTGCCTGGGACCAAGAATGAAATGCTGCCCCCCACCCCCCCCCCCACAAAAAAAAAAAATCATGTACCAAAAAGCCCCCACATCCATCATGATAATTAAAACTGAAATTAAATTTATCAGGATGTCAGATTTACATGCAACAGCACCTTGTCTACATGCAAAATTATATGACATACCATTATGTTCAATTCCAAGGGACGGGCTAGGGTACTATAGGGCTAGGGTATATAGACAGACTAGGGCAGTATATAGGCAGGCTAGGGTAGTATATAAACAGGCTAGGGAAGTATAGGGGCAGGTTAGGGTAATATAGGGGCAGGCTAGGGCAGTATATAGAAAGGCTAGGGCAGTATAGGGGCAGGCTAGGGCAGTATATAGAAAGGCTAGGGCAGTATAGGGGCAGGCTAGGGCAGTATATAAACAGGCTAGGGTAGTATAGGTGCTGGCTAGGGTAGTATATAAACAGGCTAGGGTAGTATAGGGGCAGGCTGGAGCAGTATATGGACAGGCTAGGGTAGAATATAGAAAGGCTAGGGCAGTACAGGGATGGGCTGGTGTAGTATAGGCGCAGGCGGAGCAGCCCAGGGGGCAGTTGCCATCCTGACACACAAAACTGCTGGAAAAAAAATCTTGGTCGTCAATTTTCTGGGTAAATAGACGAGAAGGAGAGGTGGCCGTGGTTCAATTTGCTGCCCCTCTCAAAGTGCTGCCCGGGTCCAATGAACCCACTGGGACCCATGGTAGGGCCGGCCCTGTGGCATGTTATAGTCTCTACTCTGTGGCCGGTTATTTACTTTTCAAATCTTAAAAAGAAATTTAAATTTCAAGTTGCATATTCTAGGCCTTGCTTGGTGAGTCACTGACCCGGAAGGAGCTGTGCATATCAGGTGTGGTGACATTTCACTGGCTGCTTGCTTATTCTAGAACAGAAGTTCTCTGGGTATTGAAGCGTGGATCAGTATGACAGCCCCTGACCCTGCACCTTTAAGAACAAAATCAATGGTGGCTGCTGCCTCATTTCCATCCTGACCAGCGATCGTTAATAAAGATGTGATCTGGAATTAGCACAGGAGTCAGAAGTTTTCCTGCACATACTTGTTCCAGTTCATGGACTCACTAGGTACTGAAGGAAAGGATAAAGATGACAACCCTAGAGCATTCGTCTTCTAAATCAAATCAGCAACAAGCTGCTATATTTCTATCCTGACAGGTTAATCTGGCTTTAAATTGACATATTACACAATGTTTGTGAAAGTAATATTTACCCTTATTGGAAATGATCTTCACTGTACTAGATGAAATGTATTATGTATCATAAGTTGGGGCCGTTCATAGGATAGTGGCCAGGCACAAAGTGTTTAGACACGTGAGGTTTGATATCACAGACCGATGCCTTTAGCTTCTAGCGAACGTAGAATCTGAACATTGGTTCTAGCAGGTACACTTTAATGATTGACTCATACTGGAAATTGTATATCCTGTATATAATGTTGGGGTACACCATTAAAGTTTGGCATAGGGTGCCGATGGGCAAAAGGCACATTTTGCTACTCATGTGATTAGTGAACATTCTGTTCACTCATCAAGTAATCACGGGGCACCAATTTACAGGGACAGGGCTGGATTTTGCCACCCATAGACCAGCCTTTCTCAACCTTTTCATCACAGAGGAACCCTTGAAATAACTTTCAGGTATCAGGGAACCCCTGCTAAAAAGTACTATATCTACAGCTCATGCTACATTAGTGTGATGGTCAATGGGAAGAATGCTCCTTACATTTGTGGTCATTGGGAAGAAATACCCCTTACAGATAGATAAAAAGGTCAATGGTGTCAGTGGGAATTTATCTGAGAGGCAGAATTTGCTCATCGTACAAGGAACCCCTAGCAACCTCTGGAGGAACCCTAGGGTTCCATAGAACCCTGATTGAAAAACCCTGCTCTAGACATTGCTCCTTACCAGTGCCCCTCTCAGTCCTTCCCAGACCCTAATGTGGCCACCACTGAGTACACCCTACATACATTGTCCCTCACTAGCTCTTAACCTGTCAGGCAGTGGACACTATAGGGTGGTGTGTAGACAGTGGAAGTCATGACCTTGTAGAGCAGCCATTCTCACCAAGGGTTCCTCCAGAGGTTAAAGAGGAAGTAAACCCAGATTGGGTTTACTTCCTCTATTTTTCCCTACAAAGTAGATGCATAATGGGCTACTATGCATCACATAGTAACCCATTATGTGCCACTTACCTGCAAACGAAGCCTGCGACATCCAGCGTTGTCCCCTGTGCTGGCAGCGTACATCTTCTGCCCCATCTTCCTTCCGGCGCAATGACTCCGGCTTTGTGACTGGCTGAAGTCACGTGACATCACTCCCGCACGTGCGCGCGGGAGCTGCCAGCCACAGCACGAGCATAGTGAAGAAACAGCGCGGAGGCAGTTTCTTCACTGTGCATGTGACGAAACGACGCTGGCAATGCATTCTTGGGACATTCTTCCGACTGATCACCAATGTAAGGAGCATTTTTCTCACTGATCACCAATGTAAGGAGCATTCTTCCCACTGACCACCAATGTAAGGAGCATTCTTCCCACTGATCACCAATGTAAGGAGCATTCTTCCCACTGATCACCAATGTAAGGGACATTCTTCCCATTGGCCACCAATGTAAGGAGCATTCTTCCCACTGACCACCAATGTAAGGAGCATTCTTCCCACTGACCACCAATGTAAGGGGCATTCTTCTCACTGATCACCAATGTAAGGAGCATTCTTCCCACTGGCCACCAATATAAGGAGCATTCTTCCCAATGAACACCAATGTAAGGGACATTCTTCCCACTGTTCACCAATGTAAGGAGCATTCTTCCCACTGACCAACAATGTAAGGAGCATTCTTCCCACTGAACACCAATGTAAGGGACATTCTTCCCACTGATCACCAATGTAAGGAACATTCTTCCCACTGACCACCAATGGAAGAGACATTCTTCCCACTGATCACCAATGTAAGGAGGATTCTTCCCACTGACCACCAATGTAAGGAACATTCTTCCCACTGACCACCAATGTAAGGAACATTCTTCCCACTGACCACCAATGTAAGGAGCATTCTTCCCTCTGACCCCAGTTCTTTATTTTTAGCTGAGGCTACCTGAAACGTTAGAATTATGTCAAGGGTTCTTCTGTAGTAAAAAGGTTAAGGAATTGCTGTTGTAGAGCTTCAACAAGGATAGAAATAGAAAGTGTCTGTAATTGTGGCCCTAGCTGCTATATTAGGGAAGGCTGTGCTTTATTGAGAACAGAGCATATGACACATACATGAGAGTGCATGGTACTGATATCTAAAATTCTATCTGAAACGAAAATATAAAATGATAACCTCTTTGTCCAAAAGATGTATATAACAAAAAACAATATACAAATTATCAAAATTATAACAAATATACCCATAGTATCCTCCATGCACCCAGCAGGATAAAAAAAAAAAGATAAAGACCAATGGAGGGAATCGCATTTGGAGTGCAATTCAGAGTAATCTACAACAGTGGTTCTCAACCCTGTCCTCAAGTACCCCCAACAGGCCAAGTTTTGAGAATTTCTCTTAGATAAAATAGCTGTCCAAAATACCAAGCCATTGACTCTGATTTGAAGCACCTGTGTAAGATAAAGGAAAACCTGAAAACATGGCCTGTTGGGGGTACTTGAGGACAGGGTTGAGAACCACTGATCTACAACAGTCAGTTGGGAATTTTCAGTTTTAGTATACCAAATGTACTATCACCACAAGGAAAACACAGCTGAGGCGTACCAGAGAAATATGTTATGGAGAAGTCATATTTGGCATGGCGTTACACCAGTATATGGGTAGGACACAAGGTTTATTTATCCAGCAAGAAGCTGAATAGTAACAGCACTGTGTATGGTATAAAAAAAACCCTCAGATTCTCTGAGCTAGGGACACTTTCGCTAGCGTGATGACGTTATGTAGCATGGCTCCACACTACGCGTTTCGTCTGAGTTGACGTCTTTCAGGACATGGGTCGCTATGCATGTCCATCATGCTCTAAATATCCTCAACATGCCATGGATGCATCCCCAAAAGAACCAAGCCTCATTTTGCATTTAAGATGGCTCCAAACAAAAACACAAAGCAACCAAGTCTTATTTTAAACTGAAGACAATTATCTGAGATGGTAAAATATTATCTCCAACACACATTTGGTATACTAAAGTTATTTACTATGATAAATATCTCATAGCGTGCACGCAGCTATTTTTATTTTTTTTTATTTTCTTGATTGGAAATGATCAGTTACCTGATGTGACTACACTGAATGGGATTCTTACTGCTTGCTATGAGTTAGCATTAGTTTTGCTCCTCATGTTATTGGTGTAACAATTGGACATTTTAATGGCAGGGCACTATACTAAAACTTATCAGCCTTTCCACAATTTTTTTCTTCATAAAATCTTTAGAGGCCAAGGTATGATGTGACCACCTGCCTAAGGTGGCCCAACACAGAGAGATAGGCACATGGTACAGCAAATGATGGCACATAGCTCCTAGACAACAAAAAAGCTGAACACTGACCGGTACACTTTACTGATTGCCTTGTAACTGACTCTAGCTAGGTCACACATTACAGGAGTCATGTCAGACCTCCTTGCTTCAGCCATGGGCAGCCTGAATGGGTGCCAGCTGATTTGAGATAGCGAGAAGATGATGGCAAGCTTCCCTGCCCCAGACGAAAGTGTCCATCAGTGTCACCATCGCTTATCAGGTGAGCCGCAGCTCAGACGGAGGAAAGCCAATCTGTCCTCCCAATAAATATTACATGGCCCCTTAAAAGTGATCTACAATTAATGAACAGGTGGTGAAAAGTAACACCAGGAGACGTACACGTGTAACAGGACGGGACGGAGCAGCAGTGGCACTCAGGGGGTTATGGCGTTGTGTTTACCTAGGCATCCAAATTTCCGGTCATTCTGTCCTTGGAAAACCACTGCAGTGTGGAACAGCAAGATACCATGGCGCAACACCTGAAGAGCATTCTGGGAGAACAACTTGTGACATGCACTCTGGATGGGCGGATCCCTACTCACTTACCCTCCCCTGAGGTACGTGAACTTTTCAAACATTTTTTTTTCTTATTATTTAAACATTTGATAGCATTAAAATGTATCTGTGTTATATAATTGTGTGAACTCCAGGCAGATAATTAAAGACAAAAATTAATACAGCTTTGTAATCAATAATACATCCTTAAATGCATTTTTAAAATCTGTAAAATCCTAATAAAAATCTATTGAAAATAAATGTATTTTTTAAAATGCAAGCAGTGCAAGTACTTGTAAAATATATTCGAATGTTCTAATTCTAAATATTTTTTTTTATTAATATATTTGGCTAAAAAAATTTGTATACCTAACCTAAAAATTCTGACAATGTGTAACCTATACATTTTGCTTTGCCCAGGAGCTGTGTGGTAAAATCCTACTGAAAGGGAAGAAAATTGGGAGTCTGGAGGACTGTCTGGAGGAACAGCCTGAAGACTCTTATATTGGTGATATATCAGACGAGGAGGACAGTGGAGGGCAGGAGGAGGAGAACAGCCGAAATGAAGATAAGAGGACTCCAAAGGCATGTTCAAAGCTTACCATAGCCTGTTATTATCACTCATCGTTTCTGAACGATACATTATTTTTTTTTTTATAATTGACAGTTTTTATTAAGATTTTATATTTTTCAAATACAAAAATAAGAAAGGAAAAAAGAATAATGAACACTGAAAATGTTACTGAATTTCCAAGAACAATCTGTCATTACATACATACACTAATACTCTCAGATATCGTAAAGAGGCTCCAATTCTGCAACCAAGTTCGGCTAATACATAGGACATGGGCTACCAAAGAACAGGCAAACCAGACATATAGGAACATTATGGTAGGTTCCTATGGAGACTGTTCCAGCAACTTTAGGCCCAATAGAGGAAACCAGATGCTCGATGGATTCATAAAAAAAGAGATAATCCAACTACAATACATTATTTAAATGATGTCTATACAGTATAGGGTGCAACACATATAGACCAATGACTGCCTAAAATGAATGGTGCGAATGGCAGACCAGAGGTGTACAGATGGTGAGAGTCCCTTATAATGGGCACATTAGTTGTGCAGACCCAGATCTCTGCACAGGGATGGTGGGAACCCCTCATAATGGGCACAGCAGGTGTGCAGACATGGGAAGTCAGTGCAGGGATGCTGGGAAGCCCTCATAATGGGCACAGCAGATGTGCAGACCCAGGAACTCAATACAGGGATGGAGGGAACCCCTCATAATGGGCACAATGGATGTACAGACCCAGGAACTCAATACAAGGATGGTGGGAACCCCTCATAATGGGCATAGCAGGTGTACAGACCCAGGAACTCAATATAGGGTTGGAGGGAACCCCTCATAATGAGCACAGCAGGTGTGCAGACGAGGAAACTCAGTGCAGGGATACTAGGAAGCCCTCATAATGGGCACAACAGATATACAGACTCAGGAACTCAATACAGGGATGGAAGGAACCCCTCATAATGGGCACAAGGGATGTACAGACCCAGGAACTCAATGCAGGGATGGAGGGAACCCTTCATAATGGGCACAGCAGGTGTACAGACCCAGGAGCTCAGCACATAGATGGAGGAAACCCCTCATAATGGGCACAGCGGGTATGCAGACCTGGGAAATCAGTGCAGGGATACTGGGAAGCCCTCATAATCGGGACAGCAGGTGTGCAGACCTGGGAACTCAACACAGGGATGGAGGGAAGCCTTCATAATGGGCACAGCAGGTGTACAGACCCGGGAACTTAATACAGAGATAAAAGAAAACCCTCATAATGGGCACAGCAGATGTCACCAACAGAGCTCCTGAGAGATAAAAAAAATCAGAAGTTTCCTATCCATCTTATATTTATACTTCTACATATATCTTATACTTATACATCAGCTTTCCATCATATACTAAATATAAAATATCAATTTTGGGTGGATTAAATGTTGATTATGCTAACATTTTTATGTAAATTATTTACTTTTCTCTTTACAGAAGTCCAAAGAACGTCTCTCTCAGGCTTTGTCTGACTGCATCATTTACTGTAAGAGCGTTCAGTTTGAGAACTTCAAACACTCGAAAACCCATTACAAGCTGTATGAAATGTCTTCCTTCACCGAGTACAAGGCCAGGAAACTCGTCCGAGAGCCAGGTGAGGCAGATGGACTCAAGGTGATGATTTTCTAATGAACATCCAATACATGGAATATCCAGAGCCTCATCTGCCACCGGGCAAATCTTACATTTGCCAGAATGGTTTCGACTAAATGCTGCCATTTTGGCAAAATGCTTTGGACTCAATGGGGAAGATGAACAGAAATCTGAACTCCAGCCTTACCTTTTTTTCTACACTTGTGGCAAGTTGTCTCTTGAAAAGTATTACTCTCAAATCCTTGCAAACTTGCAACGTAACCCTTAGCAACTGCAGAAGCTGTCTTCATTTCCTGCTGGAAGAGCTTCAATCATTCATCAATTCCTTCTCCTCCTGATATATATTGTTATTGCCCCGCCTCTCAATGATATAAGCTTTCTCTGCACATCAAACACTTTTGCTCTTTGGGTGATTACTGTTGGCATCAGTTCCTGTATTGCTGTTCCCCAACCATTATATGAAAGAACACATCCCTTTAGATGTGCATGCTAAGAGTGTAATCAAGAGATCTTCCTACTCATCAATTAAAACCTGACTGGGGTTCTGCCAATTGTTCGCAAGTCTATCCAAAACTTATAAAAAAAAGTTATTTGATGGATATACACTTATTTATTGTCATTATTTTTATATAGTTATAATGGTTTGTTATTTTTTAGTTTAGTAGTTTTATCTTTGGCCTTGCCTGGTCTGTAGTCTAACACAGCTCTGTCTTTTCTGATTGTATTAGGCAACGAATTTGTCCGACATAACGCCTGGCAGCTGACCCGGATTTACCCCACTGGGCTCAGGACGGACTCTTCAAACTACAACCCGCAGGAAATGTGGAATGTTGGGTGCCAAATGGGTAAGATCCATATTTCATCAGGAGATAAGAAATTTAAGAATATTTCATCCAAGAAAAAAATGTATATGTAAAAAAATTCAGCTTACCAGTCATTGGATGAGGTGGCTGCATTAGTTTTCTTTTTGTTTGGCTTTATTTTCACCTGGTTAACATTAATAGACATGTGCCATTCATTTGTTACTAATAAAAATTCAGATAAAATTTTCATTATTCTGAGATTTGAAAAAAAAATCCTGACTCGGTTTGCGAGTGCTGTCTCGCAAAACGAGCAGGATTAAGACTGTGCATGCAATACCACATGTGGCCAGAGGTGGCGCTGGTGAGCCTCAAAGACCCTCAGAAGCATTCGGAAATACCGAAAGTGTAAACTGTTCCTGAGCATTTCCGAATGTTTCTGACGTCTCTGAGGCTCACCAGCTCCACCACACCTCTGGCCACATTTGGTATTGCATACACCAGGTGCCCCCGGACCCCTGGCTACATACAGTACTGCATAGACAAGCAGTCACTGTGGAACAAATTATCCATTGTTTCCTATGGGGAAACTTGCTTTGATATACGAGTGATTTGGATTACAAGCATTCCCCTGGAACGGATTATTCTCGTAATCCAAGGTTCCACTGAATCTGAATCTCTGAATCACAATAGTAAGGCTTCATTTACACAGGACGTGGTTTCAACCTCCCCTGAACTTTTTTTTTTGAAAGCTAGAAGCCGGCGTCTAAAACAGCCATTTTGCATGTCACTTTAAGCAGCGTTTTACCACGTTCGCGTCTAGGAGCGTTTTTAAAATATATATATATATATATATATTTTTTTTTTTTTTTAATTGAAATGCCTGTAAACGAGACGCCTAGCTGTTTGACGTTTCAAATGCCTCTGAACTGGCGTCTGAACCCATTTTTTTGTGTTCCAAAAAAGCCTCTAAACTCAACTGCCTGGAAACGACCTTAAACGACCCTGTGTACATGTACTGATAAGATAACATAGAGGAGAGTTCAGGAGCAGCTGAAAAAAACGCCCACATGCCTCTAAACGTCCGCTTACCAGCAGCAGTGTAAAATTTCAAAGAATCCAAAATAAATTATAATGAAAACAACAAATTAATTCATATTCATTTGTTTCATTCGGATGACATGATGCGATAGTTTGGGCCTTTTGTTAACGTTTGAAGCATTCGAAATAACGGCCTAAAGAATGATCCGAATTGATTCAAATCCATTCGTTTTTATTCTAGTGAGCGTAGCGTGAATTATAAAATATGAACATAATACATATAAAATGGAGACTAAGACCCCTTTCACACCAAGGCATTTTTCAGGCGTTTTTTCTCTAAAATTAGCACATAAAAAGCGCACCAAAAACGCTCCCCATGCACCTCAATGGATGCTTTCACACCGATGCGTTCCGCTTGCTAGGCGTTGCTAAAAGTCCTGCAAGCAGCATCTTTTCAGCTTGTTTTGTGCGCTCAAAATAGCGCTTCAAACACGCCCATGTCCATTGAAAATAATGGAAAGCTCACATGATTGAAACACAAACGCTTGAAAAGAGCTCGAAAAGCGATTAAAAAACGCCATTAGAGGGCCGCTATTTATAGCGCTAGCGCTTCAAAAGCGCGGCAAAAACACACACTAAAATAATGGCGTTTTACAGGATTTTACAGGCTTTTTTCCAACGCCTTGGTGTGAAAGGAGCCTTAGGCCCCTTTCACACTGAGGCGTTCGAAAAACGCGTGCAAAACATCAAGTGTTATTACCGAGTTTTTGCAGCATTTTTCCCGCATTGGCACTACAATTAGTGCTAACGCCCAGGCGTTTTTCAAGCGCCTTTGAAGCGCTAGCATTAAATAAATTGCACATCTCCCTACATTACATGCTGTTTACTCCCTGGTATTTTGACCTTTCCACAACCTCTGGGTGTTTTGCTGGCGCTTTTAACGCACTTTCAAATCGCTTTACATTCATATCAATGTATATGGGCGTTTTTAATGCGCTATTTTTAGCGCTCAGAATAAGCACAAAAAATCATGCTTTCATGACGTTTTAAAACGCGGCGCCAGCGCAACGCCCCAGTGTGAATAGGTACATTGGAATTAATGGGCAGCGTTTTAGAAGCATTTTGGAAGCGCAATTTTTAGCCCAAAAATGTTAGGAAAGCGCCTCAGTGTGAAAGGAGCCTTAGGCTGGCCATAAAGTTTTCTTATTCAATATTCAATATTCCAATATATGGCCCAAACCATATACTATGAGGTCACACCTAAACACTTTCAATGTAGTCAGGCAGGCCCTTGCACTACATAGTTGAAGGCAAATTCAAAGGAAATTGAATACGAAAATTGTGTAATGTATGGCCAGCCTTATAAATCGTTATGGTAAGGTGTAGTAGTGAAATAAAATTATTCCTACTTATTGTGTTTGGACTCCATGTCTGCCGGCCACCCGCGATCTCTCCAGAGAGAGGCAGAACAGGGATCTGACAATGTATACAAAGCAGATCCCCGTTCTGTCAGGGGAGTTCAGAGTGATTGGCTGTTCCTAGTGATCAGGAACAGGGATCTCTCTGTTCTCCCAGTCAGTCCACTGCCCCCACAGTTAGAAACACCTCCCTAGGGAACACTTAACCCTTTGATCCCCCCCCCCCCCCGGTATTAACCCCTTCCCTGCCAGTGTCGTTTATACAGTAATCAGTGCATTTTTATAGCACTGAACGCTGTATAAATGTCACTGATCCCAAAAAAGTGTCCGAACTGTCCGCCGCAATGTCGTAGTCCTGCTAAGAATCGCAGATCGCCGCCATTACTAATAAAAATAAATAAATAAAAATGCCATAAATCTATCCCCCTATTTTGCAGACGCGATCGAGGGCTGTCTAGCCCACCGCTGCCAGCGATAACTTTTGCGCAAACCAATCAATATACGCTTGTTGTGATTTTTTTTTTTAATCAAAAATATGTAGAAGAATATATATCGGCCTAAACTGTTGAATAAATTATTTTTTTACATTTTTTTTTATATTTATTATAACAAATAAGTAAAAAAATATTGTTTTTTTTTTCAAAATTGTCGCTCTTTTTTTTGTTTATAGCGCAAAAAATAAAAACTTGTTATAAAAAAATGAATAAACAATATTATTTATATTTTTTTTTACATTTTTTTATTAAATAAGTTGTCAAATCCGGCTATATATAAGAAGATGTATAAAAACTAATTTTTTTTTTTAGTGTTGTTCGCATATAACTAACCAAACGCGTTTTCAATAGCGACCGTCGCCACCCGATCTGTCGGGAGCTAGCGCAGACGTTTTATCCCCCTATCTAAATACCGTAAAAATAAATAAATAAAAATAATCATTACCGCCGCTAGACGCTAAGAATCGTCCTGATGCTGTAACGCCGCCTGTCAAGCCTGTGAAAAAACCCTAGTCACTGTAAATATGTCGCAAGTCACGATATTTTTACGTGACTAAT
>BLSH010310084.1:963973-976827 GCA_018402905.1 Glandirana rugosa
CACATTTTTATTGGATATGTTTTATAGCAGAAAGTAAAAAAATATTGTTTTTTTTTTCAAAATTGTCGCTCTTTTTTTTGTTTATAGCGCAAAAAATAAAAACCACAGGGGGGATCAACTACCACCAAAAGAAAGCTCTATTTGTGGGAAAAAAAGGACGTCAATTTTATTTGGGTACAAAGTAGCATGACCGCGCAATTGTCAGTTAAAGCGATGCAGTGCCGAATCGCATAAAATGGCCAGGTCATGAAGGGGGTAAATCTGAATTGGTTAATAGAAGTCTATGCAAGTCACAACGAAATCGGTAAAAAATAGTGCAGGAACCTTTTTCATAATCGCTGCAACAAGAGTGACGCCGATATTAGCAGGTCCATGGGGGCAATGGGGGTGGGACTTGACATGCGTTTTGGAACTGTCAAATCGCATGACAGGTCGCACCGTTGTGAACGGGGGAGGGGGGGGGCTTAAAACGAATAAAGCCAATCTTCCGAAATAACTTTGCAAAAATACGAATCGATTTGCATCAAGGAATATAGGAAATGAATCGTGGTGTAGTAGTTAGCACTTTCGCCTGGCAGCAAAAGGGTCACTGGTTCAAATCTCAACCATGACACTACCTGCCTGGAGTTTGCATGTTGTCCCTGTGCCTGCGTGGGTTTCCTCCGGATACTCCGGTTTCCTCCCACTTTCCAAAGACATGCTGGTAGGTAAATTGGATCCTGTCTAAATTGGCCCTAGTATGTATGAATGTGAGTTAGGGACCTTAGATTGTAAGCTCCTTGAGGGCAAGGACTGATGTGATTGTACAATGTATATGTAAAGCGCGGTGTAAATTGACAGCGCTATAAAAGTACCTGAAATAAATCCTAATATGCAAAATTAATTCAGAAAACAAATCAATCTAACCTGATGAAACGAGGCGATTAACTTAACAAATGAATCCAAATGAAGCATCTGTTTTCGTCATGCACATCTCTAAACATTCTTGCTTGCACTGCTGGGCACCAGGGCACCAGGGCGCATACCCTTTGCATTGCAAAAATGGTGTAGGCACGTTTTTCCTTTTTTTGCAGTGTTTGCAGTCCATAAAAACTGAATGGGCTCCCTTACTGTATGCAATATACTGTACAATAATGCGTGTGCAGCAATACCCTAAGTGTATTTTTAATGCACTTTTAATGCCTTTTTAAGTCCTCCCCAAGCATTGCTGCACTACTTACAGTTTTTTCAAACACCCAATTAAGTTGAAAAAGGCTCACTGCAGCTAAACCTAATGGAATCGGCACTAAGAACTGTCCTTTGTCTCCTCAGTGGCGCTGAATTTCCAGACAGCCGGGGTGGAGATGGATCTGAACGATGGACTTTTCCAGCAGAACGCCCGCTGTGGTTATGTCCTGAAACCCCCCTTCATGAGAAGTGTTGACACCAACTTCAACCCGGATCAGCCTCAGGACACCGAGGGTTATTCTCCGCTTTCTCTGTCCATACAGGTAAGGCGCTTCCCGCGGGTTCTACAGTCGGAAAGTAAAATGGTTCTGCATTTGATGTGTTAACCCTTCACCCATACACTGAGGGGAAAAAAGTATTGGACCCCCTGCTGATTTTGTAGGTTTGCCCACTGACAAAGAAATGGTCAGTCTATCATTTTAACGGTCGGTTTATTTTAACAGTGAGAGACAGAATAACAAAAATATCCAGAAAAACGCTTTTCAAAAAAGTTATAAATTGATTTGCATTTTAATGAGTGAAATAAATATTTGACCCCTTCGCAAAACATGGCTTAGTATTTGGTGGATAAACCTTTGTTGGCAATCAGAGGTCAGACGTTTCTTGTAGTCGGCCACCAGGTTTGCAGACATCTCAGGGGGGGATTTAGCCCCACTCCTCTTTGCAGATCCTCTCCAAGTCATTAAGGTTTCGAGGCTGTTGTTTGGTAACTCAAAAACTTCAGCTCCCTCCACATCTTTTCTATGGGATTAAGGTCTGGAGACTGGCTAGGCCACTCCAGGACCTTAAAGTGCTTCTTCTTGAGCCACTCCTTTGTTGCCTTGGCCGTGTGTTTTGGGTCATTGTCATGCTGGAATACCCACCCACCACCCATTTTCAATGCCCTGGCTGAGGGAAGGAAGTCTTCACCCAAGATTTGATGGTGCATGGCCCCATCCATCGTCCCTTTGATGCGGTGAAGTTGTCCTGTCCCCTTAGCGCATGGAAAGTAGGCTATATGGTTTCCATTGGCATAGTTCACACCAGTGTGGTCAGTTCCAGGGCTTTCCAGTTGTAATGTAATGTAATTGTAAAGCTACGTTTTTTTTTCTTTATTTTTAAATAACAAACATGTTATACTTACCTCCTCTCTGCAAGGGTTTTCCACAGAGTGGCCCCGATCCTCCTTTTCTGGGGTCCCTCGGTGGCGCTGCTGGCTCCTCCTCTTCTCGAGTGACCCGTCAAAGAAGGTCTCTCCATGGGGTCACCATTGTTGCTGCATCCATTGACACAGACAACAGGACTCAGCCCCACCCCCGGCTCCCACGTCACTAAACTTGATTGACAGCAGCGGGAGCCAATGGCTGCACTGCTATCAATCTAGCCAATCAGGACACAAGCCACCAGCTGGAGTGGGTGTGCTCGTCCCTGGCGCAGGAACAATCGGGTTCAGGTAAGTAAACGGGGGGCTCTGGGGGGGCAGCTGCAACAAAAAAGATGAAAAACTGGGAGGATTTACAAGTCTATAAACCATCGGAGACATCGGGATCACATTATAATTTGTCTCTTAAAAGCTCATCTTCTTTCAGCTCAGTTTGTGAAAAAATTTGATGCAACCTACGTCCGTGTATTGTATACTAGTGATGGTCATCTCTATCTAGCGGCCGACATGCACACTACTTAGTTCAATGTTATCCCACTAGAGGGCGCACACAAGAAACCTCCAGAAACCTGCAAAGGGGGGCCCCAAAGATTCGACTGCCTAGGGGCCTACACAGAGTTGAATCCAGCACTGCATGGGGAGATTTCTCTTTACTTCTTCTGAAAACAAAACAGGAAATGAGGGGGAATCTCTCCAAAGTTTCATAGATGTCTCAGCAATCAATGGAAGATTTCACCTCCATTTCTGTTCTGGTCAGAAATCAAAATCTTGGATTTCCCATCACTTTCATTCCTGGTGATAATGGTCACTGGGACAAATAGAAAGGATACATTTCTCCAGTGAGGGCACAGATAGGGTTCCTAACCCTTCCCTACTCTATCCAAAACAAATAAAAAAAAGTTTTGGCTTTGGATACTGCCTAAATGTATTGTTTGTTTTTAAAAAACATTAATGACCAGATCCTGTATGTAGCACCCTTGGCCTAAACAGGGCTGCTAGCAAATTTAGTTATGCTAGGTGGTAACCAGCCTGGCTAATTTGTAGTTGGGTCAAATGGTTTTCTCCTATTCTGAATGGAACTGTGATTCTCTCTTCTGTCAATAGGCGGCACTGCTGCCTTTGGCATTAGTAAAATAGATTACAATGAATTCAGGTTATGAGAGAATATGCTCTCTCAGCCAATCAGCAGGAGTTTCTTTGGCCGCTGAGATAGTCTATTTATTTGGAGAGAGTCAGGTGATCGGGGTTCTTTCCACCTGGGCGGCTGCCTGGGTGGATGTGTGTTGTATAGCTCCTGGCTGCAAGGCCTGAAGCCTGAGGCCTATTCCGGAGTTCCTGGCTGTTAGGTCTGTCTGAGGCCTATCAAGGATTCCAAGCAGCAGCAGAGGGTTAGGCCTGAAGTCTAACCACGTGTGTAAAGGTTCAGGGGAGCCTGTTTGGTGCCGGAGGTAAAGGAGAAGTAGTTGCCACAAAGGAACGACAACTCCTGTTACCGGAGGTAAATGCAGAAGGGATGCAGTTCTGAAGAAGTACCAGAGCCGATGCTTCACCAGCCGGGGACGGTGAAGTAAATGGGAAAGCTTCAATAGAGACTCATCCAAGAGTACAGCTGGTAGCTGTGAGTCAAGTCAGAGGGATCCAGCAGGTGGTTGTGAGTCCAGGAACCCAGTGGGTAATGTGGGTGCAGCTTAAATACAGTGGGTAGCTGTGAGAAGAGCTCAGGGGATTCAGCAGGTAGCTGGGGGTCCAAGAAGTCTAGTGAGAGACTGTGAGCTAAGCTTGAAGATCTACAGTGGGATACAATGAGTGAAGTGTTGCTATAGGAGACAGCAGTTGCTACAAAATACAGATTGCTGCATTCAGCTTAAAGGCCCTGGTCACAGACTTGGTCTAAGGTGGTCATGGTTATGATAATAGAATTAGCCCTACTGTCTAAGGTGACCATTGTCTGAGATAGTGGGAGTAGCCCTTATCTGGTGGTTTTCTGTATAAATTCAATGTGTTTCTCTAATAAAGCAGTTCTTATTTTTGGTTTACTTCAAAGCTGGTGTTGTCTAGTTAATGGGGTAACTATAGCCAGACTTGTGGGTCTCGTGTTCCAGAGAGCGTGGGAAGCAGCTTCTTGGCGGAAATACCCAACAGGGTGTCAGAAGTCCGTCACAGCCCTCTTTTTGTATTGCTGTCTGCCTAGTTCTATTTTTGTCTGTGGAGTCTTCCAATTTGCTATTGCATTTGCCTAAGGGTGTCCTGCGCCCTAACCCTCTCTGCCCTGTTCCTGTTAAGAGAAATAAAACTTTGTTTGTGACTGGCGCCCTTCATTCCACCTTGCACTACACCGACCATGCCTAGTAACCTGCACCCTGAGGAGGAATGTCAGCTCTCCCTGACTCTGGAGGTCATCAGGCCTCTAGAGGTCGGGGAGACCGCTACATGTATAATTTATTTATTTTTAAATATCATTTTGCTAATCGTGTCCCTTTAAAATTATGTTATTGTGTGCAGGTGATTAGCGCTCAGCAGCTGCCTAAGGTGGAGAACAGTAAGGAGGGCTCCATTGTAGATCCTCTGGTAAGAGTGGAGATCTTTGGTGTTCCCATCGACCAAACGAAGCAGGAAACCAAGTATATAGAGAACAATGGTGAGTTATGTGGAGTCTCGCAATCATCAGGTCATCAATTCATTTAATTCCAATTACTGTAGAAGTCAGGTGGCTTGGACAATGCAGTGATGGTTTTCAGCCAATGGCTCACCCCTCACCCACCACTCTTTGAGTCTTTACTATTTTTTTTTTTGTGGGGATGACCATCACAGCAATGGGCTAATAGTAAGACACATGGTGCAGGAGGGGCTGGATCAGGTCCAATGCCTAGGAAGCCATTTGCTATTGCTCCAGTGGTTTTAGGGGTACAGTGGAACAAGGCTACGGATTATATCCTGTACACCAGTGTGTCTCAACCCTGTCCTCAAGTACCCACAACAGGCCATGTTTTCTGGTTTTCCTTTATCTTGCACTGGTGCTTTAAATCAGAGTCAATGGCTTGGTATTTTGAACAGCTATTTTATCAAAGAGAAATTCCCAAAACATGGCCTGTTGGGGGCACTTGAGGACAAGGTTGAGAAACACTGCTGTACAGTATACAGGCAATTATTACCTAGTAAAAAAAAAGTCCCCACAAGCCTGCCTTAATTGGGCCTGTGTCAACCCTCCACCCCCTTATATTTCAGAATGGAGAGTGGGGAAAGGGGCTGATAAATGTAATTTATGAGCCCCTTTCATTTCTGATCGGTACCGATCACTCACTATGATCTTAAAAGAATAAAAAAATAAATAAATATTGTAAAAAAATAATTTAAACATGCCCTGCTGAGACACATCCACTGTTGTACTGACTGACACCATCCACTATCCTACTGACACCATACTGTATGTGTCAGAGTATATATATATATTTGTCAAAAGTTTTGATACACATGCCTTTACACACACATGAACTTTAATGGCATCCCGGTCTTAGAATCACGTACCCGGAGACTGGAATGTTGTAGAGGCCTCTCTTGCGCCTCCTGCCTAACACTCCTGAAGGTGGGCACAAAGAGCTGGTGATGACCACTCTGTAGGTGGGTAGAGCTGGTAGTCACAGTCCTCGGAACAGGATGCAGGAGCAGCTTGGCACCAGAGCAGGAGATGAGCAGCAGTCAGTAGCAACTGAGCAGTGAGGCACCAAATCATCAAGCAAAACAATCCAGGAGACAGGCCAAGGTCGATAACAGCCGGGCAATGTGGTACAAAGTCGGCAGGCAGATCAGGTTCAGTAAACAAGCCAAGGTCGGAGTAGTAGGTAATAGCGGTAGAGCATGAGCAGCGGCAAAGCCCAAAGGAAAGCCGGGTCATACACAAGTAAACGGATCAGGTCTTCAGCAACTGCTCAGTGATAGAGCAGTTTAAATAGGCCATTGGGTGGCAAATGCTAATTGGTATGTGCATGTGTGCGTGCACGCTTTCCAGCGCGTGCACGAATGCGCACAAACATGTGTGCAATGAACTGGCACCGCAGAAGTGACATTGGTCTCTCTCTTATAAATATTAGCATGTGTGCATGAGCATGTATCCGCACTGGCCTTTTGGTGGTAGAGATCCGGTTTACCTCCCACTTAGTCCATAGGGATCAATATTGAGTTGGCCCACCCTTTGCCGCTATAACAGCTTCAACTCTTCTGGGAAGGCTGTCCACAAGATTTAGGAGTGTCTATGGGAATGTTTGACCGTTCTTCCAGAAGTTAATTTGTGAGGTCAGGCACTGATGTTGGGCCACCCCTCCAAATCATTTGGTGGAGGGGCGATTATGGTGTGGGGTTGTTTTTCAGGGGTTGGGCTTGGCCCCTTAGTTCCAGTGCAGGGAACTCTTAGGGCATCAGCATACCAAGACATTTTTGGCAATTTCATGCGCCCAACTTTGTGGGAACAGTTTGGGGATGGCCCCTTCCTGTTCCAACATGACTGTGCACCACTGCACAAAGCAAGGTCCATAAAGACATGGATGAGTGAGTTTGAGGTGGAGGAGCTTGACTGGCCTGCACAGAGTCCTGACCTCAACCCGATAGAACACCTTTCGCATGAATTAGAGCGGAGATTGCGAGTCAGGCCTTTGTGTCCACATCACAGCCTGTCTTGTCTATATTCCTATAGCACACCTTCCTAGCAAACAAGGCTCATTCAAGGGTGGGTGCTGCAGTGATTACCAGCTGGATCCAGGAGATGTCATGCAAGTGTACATATTTGCCAGCACACCAAGGATCACCGTCCAAAGGTTTCTTTATTGTAGAAAGATCACATCACAGAAAAGTGCAACGTTTCGGAGCCATGCAGGACCCCTTCGTTATTATGTGCCTGACCTCACAAAATGCTCTTCTGGAAGAATGGTCAAACATTCCCATAGACACTCCTAAACCTTGTGGACAGCCTTCCCAGAAGAGGTGAAGCTGTTATAGCTGCAAAGGGTGGGCCAACTCAATGTTGAACCCTACGGACTAAGACTGGGATGTCATTAAAGAGGAAGTAAACTTCCTCTATGTACCCCTGTAAAGTAGAAACATAACGGGCTACTATGCATCGCATAGTAGCCCATTATGTGCCACTTACCTGCAAACAAAGGCTGCGATGTCCAGCGATGTCCCCTCTGCTGGCGGCGTCCATCTTCTGCCCCTCTTCTTCCCGGGGCCGCGACTCCGGCGCTGTCGTGTGACGTCATTCCTGTGCATGCGCGCGGGAGCCGCCAGTCACGACATGGTCGCAGTGCAGGCCGTTCCTTCACTGCGCATGTGCCGACAGGACGACGGCACAGCGTCAACACTGCATATCTCCTGAACTGTGCAGGTTTGGGAGATATGCAGGGCACCTACAGGTAAGCCTTATCATAGGCTTACCTGTAGGTTAAAGTGGTTGTCAGAAGTTGACAACCACTTTAAACTTAATGCGCATGTAAAGGCAGGTGTCCCAATACTTTTGGTAACATAGTGTGTGTGTGCGTGTGTTTGTGCATGTATATATATATATATATAAAAAATATACACGCGCCTGTGTTTGAGCTTTGGAATACACACCCTAATGCAGTAAGCTGTGCATACCTGTTCATGTATTTATTTAATGCCAACAATTTATGTAACACTGCTCATTCAGATCAGTTCCTGTCCTCAAGGTGCAGGTGTAGGAGCCTGTCCTCTGCGGCTCTGTTCCCCACTACCTGCAGCAGCCAGAGCCCCTTCTTCATCAAATACCTACTTCTTCTATTCCACCTCTTTACCCAGGCTGGGAGGCAGCCCTTGTTGGGCCACGAGATGCGGTATAATTGGGAGGTATGAGTGCCCGGAGGTGCCCATACTTAACACTGGCGCATTCCAACACAAAAAATAAGTCTGGATGTGACATACTTTTTTGCATCTCTATCCCATTGGTCAATAAAATTAAACTTTTATATACAAACAATGTGTTGCGCTGTTAGGCCTCATTTACACTGCTGCCGGTAAACGGCCATTTAGAGGCATTTGGGCGTTTTTTTCAGCTGCCCCTGAACTTTCCTCTGTTATCTCATCAGTACATTTACACAGGGTCGTTTAAAGTCGTTTCCAGGCAGGTGAGTTTAGGGGGTTTTTTTGGAACGCCGGCTTCTAACTGTCAAAAAAAATCGTTCAGGGGAGGTTGAAACAGCGTCCCGTGTAAATGGAGCCTTAGAAATGCATTCCTTCTGAATTGCATTTAAGCGACCAGCAAAATCAACTGTAAATAGTAACAAAAAATCCAAAATTAAAATAAGTCAACCATGAAGCTCAATCTTAACACTTTCACCAGCTTCAGTGCTCCAGCCCAGGGCCTCTGTTAGAAATCATGTTGCCCCCTACAACCCTCCTGACGCCCCCCCCAACCCCGCCTACCCCTACAACAGGTGCCTACACCCTCCTCTGCTCCCACCTCCTGGGCCCCTCTGGTAAACTGATGGGGCCAAGGGAAATGCAATTTAAGCCCCGGTAGGTAAGTGGGAGTGAGTGTGTGGTCTAGTAGAATCCATTTATTCATTTAGGCAGAAATGATTAAAGCTGCCCCGGGCCCTCCTGTTTAGCTGATGGGACCTGGGCCCAGTACAACAGGACCAATTGTACCTTAACAGCCCTGCTCCAGCCACCACCAAACAAATCTGCTTACCAAAAGGTTAGACCCCATCACACAGGAGGTCTCAGATCACTTTATACTGATCACAGAAAGATCTCACCTTTATATAGGTTGAGGGCAACCACATATGCTATATCCGAGTCTAATGTGCAGAGAAAGAAAGAAGAAGCTACATAGTGTAGTGATTTTCCAATTGGTTTATTAAATAAAGGTGAATACTGACAAGGGAGGATTATACATCAGGCAAAACACTGACAATCGACATCCGTCCGAGCTGGCATGATGACGTCACCGCTTGGCTCCGTCCCTACAGGTTTCGTCCTACAGAACATCTTCTGAGGGATGAGTAACTTGTAAAATGTCCCAATAAAAAGAAAATCTAAAATAATGTCTCAGTTGTGTGCCTACATCTGTATCTTGGTAATCCATAAATTCCTATAGATGTGTCTCTGTAGAAAACTTACATTCTTTTCGAAATGGTAAATTAGCATTGTTTTTCTCTCCATCTACATTCAAAGGATTTAACCCGATGTGGAACGAAAAGCTGCAGTTTAAAATTCACGTTCCAGAGCTGGCCCTCGTAAGGTTTGTGGTGGAGGATTATGACAAGACCACAAGGAATGACTTTGTTGGGCAATATACTTTACCCTTCAAGAGTATCAAATCAGGTGAGTAACGGCACATTGGGTTTGATTTGTCAGTGGTGTTTGCAGTTAAAGCCCAACTCTGGGGAAAAAAGGCTCCTTGCCATGGGGCTGCGGCTGCACTGCAAGAGTTAATCGTTCATTTTGTCTGCCCACTTCCCGCCCAAGGCCGTCATAGGACTGAGTGGAGATATCAGGATGATGGGGGCAGCTGCAGACATCATTCAGCATTCAGATAGCTTTATTTTCTGTCAGCGATTCCTTGCCGCTTGATTGCTTTTACAGGTGGCAGAGAGGGATGTCCCCCCGCCGCCTTCCAGCGAGCCAGAGAATGAAACTGCTGGCGGCGGCCATTTACCATAGAGCTGACTGAGGATGGATGGCCCCTGGCCATCTCTATGACCTTCAGAGGTCGGACGCGACATTATGACTTAAAGAGTCCCCTGTAGAGTAGAAGCATAATGGGCTACTATGCATCGCATAGTAGCCCATTATGTGCCACTTACCTGCAAACGTAGCCTGTGATGTCCAGCGCTGTCCCCTGTGCTGTCAGCATCCATCTTCTGCCCCTCTTCCTTCTGGAGCCGCGACTCCGGCTCTGTGACTGGCCGGAGTCGCATGATGTCACTCCCATGCAATGCGCGAGGGAGCCGCCAGTCACGCGGCCATTTCTTCACTGCGCATGTGCCGAAATGACGTCGGCACATCCAAAACACTGCATATCTCCTGAACCGTGCAGGTTTGGGAGATATGCAGGGCACCTACAGGAAAGCCTTATCAACACTTACCTGTAGGTTAAAGTGGTTGTCACGAGTTGAAAAAGGAAAGTGTAAAAATAAGAAAATAAAATAAACAGTAAAAAAAAAAAATTCTAAAGTGCCCCCCGTCCCCGCATTTTGCACGCATAAGTGAGCGCATACGTATGTCATGCCCGCATATGCACATGGCGTTCAAACCACACATGTGAGGTATCGCCACGAATGTTAGAGCGAGAACAATAATTCTAGCCCAATACCTCTAAACTGGTAACCTGTAAACATTTTTAAACTGTCGCCCATGGAGATTTTTAAGTACTGAAGTTTGGTGCCATTCCATGAGAGTGCGCAATTTTAAAGCGTGGCATGTTGGGTATCTATTTACTCAGTGTAACATCATCTTTCACATTATACAAAGAAACCGGGCTAATGCTGGCTGTACAGTATATGGAAAATCAATTGAAAATCGGTCATTTGGACAGTTCGATCATTTTTCGGCCAGTTAATGGGTACAAAACGTTAATTGGTTGTGAGTTTTTTGAGCCAAAAAAACCAAAGGACAAGTTTGGAAATTTTCTGCTGAACAAACGATAAATTGGAAGGTTATGTTTCCCGGCCAAAATGTTTGCACTAGGTATTTGTGAAAAATGAACAAAAAACGGATTCATGTATGTCCATTGAACGATTTAACGGTCATTACATGATGGCACTATCGTTTGCTCTCACGGCCGAGTTTTTAACGATTTTTGTATAGTGTACGGCCAGCAAATACTGTGTGACATAAAAAGTTGCAATGACTGCCATTCTATTCCCTAGGGTCTCTGCTAAAAAAATATATATAATGTTTGGGGGTCCCGAGTAATTTTCTAGCAAAAAAAAATGATGAATTTTACATGTAGGAAAGGAGTGCCAGAATAGGCCTGGAAGTGCCTAGGGGAGAGGAGAAACACTTTTACTTAAATGATCCTCAGCTCCCCCATCAGGTGGAGCTCCCCCACACTCTAGCTATGGACTGTCCCTTGGTGTCAACACATTGCAGGGCTGTGGACTCTGCTTTGGTCTTGATAACGTCAGGATCCTACATGGCTCGAGCTTGGGGAGAAGACGCTGCAGGGAGCAGCGGAGGATCGAGTAAGTAAATCACCTTTATTTGTTCCCCTAGACCAGGGGTAGGCAACCTGCGGCCCTCCAGCTGTTGTAGAACTACATTTCCCATGAGGCATTGCAAGGCTGACGGGTACAATTACTCCCAGAGGCATGATGGGACTTGTAGTTTTGCAACAGCTGGAGAGCCACAGGTTGCCTACCCCTGCCCTAGACCTAAACAAGCAATTAACCCTTGCAGTGGGGCTGCAACCAATTTTTTGGTTGCCTGGAGTCGGGCATTAACTCTGACCTGTTAACCCTAATTTATACCCCTTATTTCTGATCCTAACTCGGACCTTAGCTCTAATCACCCCCAACTCCAGCAAAAGGGACACCAATTGGCTTCAAAACTGACTGATTCCCTTTAAACTCAATCAATAAAATCTTATATAAACTTTAACACATTTAGGTAATTTATTGTAGATAAAAACCTACATGCCCCTCAGTGCACTGCACCCTATAGACCAGTAGATGCTACACCTGCAGTGTGATGGAAAAAGAAAGGTAAAAATATATACATGCCTGGATCTGTTTTAAAGTGATTGTAAAGGCTCTCTTTCTTTAAAAACAAAACATGTTATACTTACCTGCTCTGCAGAATGGTTTTGCAGAGAGCGGCCCCAATCCTCCTCTTCTGGAGCCCCCCCACTGGCTCCTCCTGCCTTCCAAGTGCTCCCACTGTGTGCGTCTATTGACATACACAGTGCAGCTCAGCCCCGTCCCCACCCCCTCTTCACTGGATTTGATTGACAGCAGCAGGAGCCAATGGCTCGAGCCACTCTTACTCCAGTGAAGAGGGAGAGCAGGCCTGCTGTTCTCCGGTACAACGCTGGATCAAGATCGCGCTCATGTAAGTACAGTATCTCACAAAAGTAAGTACACCCCTCACATTTTTGTAAATATTTTATTCTATCTTTTCATGTGACAACACTGAAGAAATGACACTTTGCTACAATGTAAAGATCTTATTTTATAAATGTTTTTACACTCCCCACATGAATGAAAACACTCTATGACATGAATGTACTCGCGCTAGAACTAGGTCGCAACATGGCCTCTTGTCGTCCGGACGAGAGGGAGAAGTGACCTCATTCTCACCGAGCTCGGTAACCGAGGACGACGACAGTTAGTTTAGGTCACTTCTCCCCCACCCCTGCCCCGACTCGACGTGACACATACAGTTATCTGCGTGTGTCACCCTCGTGAACCTTCCGTCCTCCTCGGTCACCCCCCCGAGGTCTTCTCCTCCTAACCCCGGCGAGAGACGTTTTGGTAAG
>BLSH010310084.1:998791-1026869 GCA_018402905.1 Glandirana rugosa
GCTGAATTCTATCCTGTACCCGGAAGACACCACCTCCAGGACCCACCGATCGGTGATGCGGGCAGCCCATCTGTCTGCAAACCCCAGTAACCGGCCCCCCACCCGTGAAGTGGGTGGGGCAACCCATCATGCGGAGGCGGATTTATCCTTTGCTATTTCCGACTTATGCTGCCTGGGCCTTTTACTGTGTCCTGCGAAAGCTTTTCCGGTCTTGCAGCCTTTCCCTGATGAGCTGGATGCCCGAAAAAACTTCTTCTGACTTGACGCGACAGGCCCCTGTCTGCGCCGCAACTCACGCCGTTTAGGCTCCGGGAGAAAAGTACTTTTACCTCCCGTGAAATCCTTAATGATTTCATCCAACCGTGGGCCAAACAGACGCTCTCCCTGAAAGGGAAGGTCTGCCAGTGCTTTCTTTGAAGCCTGATCGCCCAACCAAGATCGGAGCCATAGCACCCGTCTGATAACGATTGAAAAAAACAGACATTTTTGACAATATAGGAAGGAGGTCCAAAGCAGCCTGACATATGTAGCGGAGCCCCTCCTCCAAATGTTGTGCCCGCTGTACCTCAGCCTGTGCACAATCACAAGTCAAATTAGTGCATAGAGCAGTAGCCTGCACCCGCAGCGCCTGTGCCGCCATTGCAGTTGCTAGTGCCGGCCGCATGGCTGATCCAGCCAACAAGAACAATGCTTTGGACACTGTCTCTGTGCGGCGATCGGCCGCTTCCTTAAAGGAAGGCGACCCCTCCAAGGGAATGGTGGTTGCTTTATTTACCCGCGCCACGGTGGGGTCCACCACCGGAGAGGCCCATCTTTTAGTAAAGCTTTCCTCAAAGGGGTAGCGCACCGCAAAGCTTTTAGGCAAAGTAAAAGAACTTGGTGGCCTACGCCACTCCTTAAACACCGCCTGCTCAATGGGTCATAAGGGTAAGCCCTAGGGGCCCTAGGCGGTTTTAAGTGGGCCACAAACATAAGCGGACTCATGCGACTCCCCAGCTGGATCAAGACGCATGGACTTGCGGATATCAGTGATCAGTGCCTCCACTATCGCCTTATCACGCGAAGACAGAGTTTCTTGACTCTCCTCATGCTCTGAGGGTGGTTCACCCTCTGAAAGATCCACAGGTGTGACCAATGATGCGCTTTCCAGATCTGAATCCTCCCCGGAGGAAAGAGGGGGTGGTGGGCGTTTTTGAGGAACCCTTGGCACGGGTACCTCTGCCCTGGGAAAGAACTCCCCAAACACCGCCCTCAGCTGTTCCAAAGACACTAGCGTTCCTGGGGTGGATTGTAGATCCGCAGGTACTCCTGCTATAGTATTGCCGGCCTCTGACATTACAGGCTTCCGGCACCCCCAATGTGTAACCACCACCTCAACTCCACCAATCAACCAGGGAGACCCGGGAGGATTGCCCACACCGCTACCAGCACCCAGGAAGGGCCAGCTATACTTGCTGTTTAGATGCCTCACCACTCCGATCGGAAGAGCAATGCCCACAAACTACTGCACGCCAGGAGCCTGCTGCTGTGTGTCAGCCACGCTGTACAAGCGAAAACCGGAAGCCAACTTCCGTTTTTAAGCACTTCCTGTATCAGGGCTGCACTTCCTTGAGCTACCACTGGAGGCCGCCAGACCGCAGGCTGAGAACCGCATGGTTTCACAAACAAATAGACGCTGCCATTACACCCGCGCGGTCGGCCACGAACGAGCGGTGCTCTATCTTTCAATGGCGGTGACCCGCCGAACACAGCGCTCCGGACGGTCGGTGCAGAGTCGAACGGTCAGTGCAACAGTGCCGTACTGCGGCTGGGGGGAGTGGGAGGGGGGGAACGGAGGCTTAACCTCACAAGGGTATTACCCAAAATGTCCCTCTACTGAGCCCCCACCGGCCAGCTTACCACCAAAGCTGCCCAGACGCCCACTCTCCACGCCCTAAGGCGGCAAAGGGGTCCACTCACCAATCCTCGACGGGCGCAGCGGTAGCCACCGGAGCAGACCTACCATCCCCTAGGGGAGGCATGCTGCTGGCCAGGCCCTTGGACAGGCGTACCTAGTCACTGGGCTCTAGTGGGTTTTAGCCACTGGCCGCCCGCACGGAACGGGCTCTATACGGTGGTCACCTCGAAGGGCGGTCGCATAGTGTCGGCTGGACTGGGGAAAGATTTGGATTCGAGATATCCTCCATACCACCAGCCAGCTTCTTGATAGCAGTCTTCATCAGACGAATCTTCAGGAGACCGCAGATCCCAAAGGGAACCAGGTCTACTCCTTGCACTAGGCAAAAGAAAACTGATGTGCTATGCAGAACAGGGGGATTATATGCTGAGGTGAGGACGGCCCCCTGGGAGGGGCCAACCTACGCTTTTGTTTGTTTTTGCCTAGTCTACTCCTAGTAGTATGAGCATAACCCCCATGTGTCATAAGAAGGCTGCGTCTGTCAGTGAACGGAAGAGAAATAATACTATAGAGAAGGGTAAGGTCGACCTGGTTAACTTTTTTTTATCCAGAAAAAGTTTTATTTAGTTTCACACAGTCCAGAAAAGCAAACAATGTCAACAACATTAGCCACCCATATGGTTCAATTTCTATTTCAAGCCCCACATCTCTTGCAATATACATTGGTTAACAAGCTCTCACCCCTGGTCGTCCCATTGTACATACATTACATTAAATGGATAAGTTACCGCAACTCTTAGGCCTCGTACACACGGGACGACGATCGTATACAACAGGTCGTACTAATGACCGTTTTATGCGATATCGATCGTTCGTATGCGCAATTAGAACAGCCGAACATACGACGGTCATACAAGGGAGTTGTATGGTCAAACTAGAAAACTTGGTCGTACCAACAAGCACTCATACGACCGTTATATCGCGTGTACAGAGCAGTTGGTACAACAAGATGTATTGTGCAAAACAAGCATGCTCCGTAGTCAGGAATGGCCGGATGCTAATTACATGCACCTGAACGTTCTTTCTGTGGTCGTACGATCGTGTAGTGCAGTCAGTATGCAAGTTACATTATGCAACATACGATTTGAGACGATCGTACGTACGATCATCGTCCCGTGTGAACGAGGCTTTACCATCACCCCTCCCCTTATGCATCCGAGTCACAGCTTTATACCATATTCATGCATAACAGCCTATCCATAATCAGATCAGCCGGGGTGAGCCCCGGTACCCCCAACCATCGTCCCCATAGTTTCTCAAACTTAGAGGCACATCCCGTCTGTTCACCTGGTTAACATTTAAAGACTCATTAAACCAATCGGACTTCTTGGTTGAGTTCGACTAAAGGTTTAAATATGGGCATTGCCTGCATGGAGCCTGCGAGCAGAGAGGGAAAAAATCCCATTTCCATTCCCATCTTTTTCTTTTCCTTCCTTTTTTTTTTTCCTCCACAATTTCTTTATAAAGATTTCTACATTGGTGTTTCGCTACATATTTGATTTTAGTTTCCTTGCATAATCTCTGATCTAAGACATAGTGATGAAGATATGTAGATCATTTGATATGAACACCACTGGTCTGTAATTGTGGGCTTTTTCATACTTTTTTTTTTTTTTTTTTTTTTAAGTGTTTTGATGTTTGTGATTTATTTGAAAAATGAATAAACAGATATGTGATATTCTGTCTCTATCATTTAAAATACACCTATGATAAAAATTATCGACCCATCATTTTTTTGTAAGTGGGCAAACTTACAAAATATGCAGGGGATCAAATAATTATTTTCCCCACTATACAAGTTTTTTCCTTTTATTTGCTCCAAAATCCATCTCAAATGCAATTCAAGGGTCTCTGATCCCTTCTTAAAGTGGAAGTAAAGGCAAAAACGAACGCTAAACCTACTCCCATTCTAAGCCGAATATATCTAACCCTGAAAAGAAAAGATCGCTATACTTAGCATATATACTCGAGTATAAGCCGACCCGAATATAAGCCGAGGCACCTAATTTTACCACAAAAACCTGGGAAAACGTATTGACTCGAGTATAAGCCTAGAGTGAAAAATGCAATGCAGCAGCTACTGGTAAATTTCAATTATTGTAGCCAGAACACAGGGACAGGTAGCCAGTACACAGGTATTGTAGCCAGTACACAGGTATTGTAGTCAGAACACAGGGGACAGGTAGCCAGTACACAGGTATTGTAGCCAGAACACAGGGGACAGGTAGCCAGTACACAGGTATTGTAGCCAGAACACAGGGGGCAGGTAGCTATTGTAGCCAGAACACAGGGGACAGGGAGTCGGTACAGGTATTGTAGCCATTACACAAGTATTGTAGCCATTACACAGGGACTCAGCCATTACACAGGTATTGTAGCCATTACACAGGGACTCAGCCATTACACAGGGATATGGAAGCCATTGCACAGGGACAGGGAGCCATTACATAGCAGCACAGTACCTTTGAGTCTTCTCCTCTCTTCTCCTTGTGTCAGCCGCTCTGGACCCGCCCACAGCACAGTGACAAGCCAATCACTGGCAGTCAGTGGGCAGCCAATCAGTCTATGTATATGCGCTGTTCAGCGCACATACATAGACTCTTAGGAGCAACGTCATTGGTCACAGCAATGGAGAAGAGCCCCAGGTACACATAGAAGCGGCATAGGACCACCCACAGAGGCTGCAGGTGCCCGCAGACGAGCGAAGTGGGACCCTCACTCAAGTATAAGCCGAGGGGGGGGGGGGGCCTTTTTCAGCATAAAAAATGTGCTGAAAACTCGGCTTATACTCGAGTGTATACGGTACCTATTCTGAAGCCAGTTTGATCTCCAGCGTCATCTTCTGTGTGCAGGACAAAGCCAACAATGGCTGGGAATTGACTGGGAAGGGATGTCAACCATAGACTTACTATTGGGCATCCGTCGTTGGCTGCCTCTCCTACACACTAAAGCCCCTGCTGACAGCTCAACCTGGGACAAGACCGGAGCGGCTTCAGAATAGTTAAGTATAGCGATCTTTTCTTCACAGGGCCAGATAAATTAGGCTTAGAATTGGGGTGGGAGTAGATTTAGAGTTAGGCCAGGTTCACACTGGTACGGTACCACTGTTGTACGACTGTTGATACGACTTTGCCCTGCGATATCGGTCCTACTTCCATCAGACTTGAATGAACAGGATACAATTTTGCTTCGACTTTGAAATAGTTCGACTTGTCCTTTGATTAATCGCAACATCCCAGCGTGACAAATTCTTTTTCCTGCTGCTATAATCACAATGTTGGATGTCACAAGTCAGATGGTTAGGACGAGGAACCGACTTTGATCTGACTTCAATGATATTGAATGGGCTGATAACGGACCAAAGTAGTGCAGGAACCTTTTTTCAAAGTTGGACCAGTTAAGACATTAAAGGTTTAGACATTAATGGCTGTGTGTTGAGTAATTTCCAGGGGACAGCAAATTTACACTGTTATACAAGCTGTACACTCACTACTTTACATTGTAGCAAAGTGTCATTTCTTCAGTGTTGTCACATGAAAAGATAGAATAAAATATTTACAAAAATGTGATGGGTGTACTTACTTTTGTGAGATACTATATATACATATGAAAATCGATCAATCCTGATGTACTGATGGCCTATCTCATTTCTTCAGGCCCAAAAACACCTGGACAGGACAAATATCCCCCAAATCACCCCTTTTTGGAAACTAGATAGTCCAAGGTATTTAGTAAGAGGCATGGCGCGTTTTCTGAAGTTGTAATTTTTTGTTACGATATTTTGAAAAATTAAGACTTTTTTTAAAAAAATTTGCACATTTATTTATTTATTTTTTTTACATACTGTTACCAGTGCAGTACAGTGTCATCATATAACTGGTATGGTACATGAGGGGAGGGGGAAAGGTTTGGGGCTTTACATGAGGCACACACATTGTACTATGTGCCTCCATCCCTAATTAAATTGAACATAGAGCTGGAGTTGGGACTTTGTGTGAGGCAAGTGACAACCAAATAGGGTAAGACGTGTATAGTGACTTAACAAGTTTATTGTCATAAAGAGGGTATAGAATCGCACTCAATATGAAGTACATTATAAGCCACTACATACAGTAGCTCACAAAAGTGAGTACACCCCTCACATTGTTGTAAATATTTTATTCTATCTTTTCATGTGGCAACACTGTAGAAATGACACTTTGCTACAATGTAAAGTAGTGAGTGTACAGCTTGTATAACAGTGTAAATTTTCTGTCCCCTCAAAACAACTCAACACACAGCCATTAATGTCTAAACCACTGGCAACAAAAGTGAGAACACCCCTAAGTGAAAACGTCCAAATTGGGGCCAATTAGCCATTTTCCCTCCTCGGCGTCATGTGACTCATTAGTGTTACAAGGTCTCAGGTGTGAATTGGTAGCAGGCGTGTTAAATTTGGTGTTATCACTCTCACTCTTTCATACTGGTCGCGGGAAGTTCAACATGGCACCTCATGGCAAAGAACTCTCTGAGAATCTGAAAAAAATAATTATTGCTCTAAATAAAGATGGCCTAGGCTATAAGAAGATTGGCAAGACCCTGAAGCTGAGCTGCAGCGCGGTGGCCAAGATCATACAGCCATTTAACAGGAGAGGTTCCACTCAGAACAGGCCTCACCATGGTCGACCAAAGAGGTTGAGTGTGCGTGCTCAGTGTCATATCCAGAGGTTGTCTTTGGTAAATAGAGGTAATAGTGCTGCCAGCATTGCTGCACAGGTTGAAAGGTTGAGGGGGGGGGGGGTCAGCCTGTCAGTGCTCAGACCATACACCGCACACTGCATCAAATTGGTCTGCATGGCTGTCATCCCAGAAGGAAGCCTCTTCTAAAGATGATGCACAAGAAAGCCCACAAACAGTTTGCTGAGGACAAGCAGACTAAGGACATGGATTACTGGAACCATGTCCTGTGGTCTGATGAGACCAATATAAACGTAATTGGTTCAGATGGTGACAAGCGTGTATGGTGGAAAATCAGGTGAGGAGTACAAAGACAAGTGAGTCTTGCCTACAGTTAAGCATGGTGGTGGGAGTGTCATGGTCTGGGGCTGCATGAGTGCTGCCGGCACTGGGGAGCTACAGTTCATTGAAGGAACCATGAATGCCAACATGTACTGTGACATACTGAAGCAGAGCATGATCCCCTCCTTTCAGAGACTGGGCCGCAGGGCAGTATTGCAACATGAAAACAACTCCAAATACAACTCCGAGACAACCACTGCCTTGCTAAAGACGTTGAGGGTAAAGGTGATGAACTGGCCAAGCATGACTCCAGACCTAAACCCTATTAAGCATCTGTGGGTCATCCTAAAATGGAAGGTGGAGGAGCGCAAGGTCTCTAACATCCACCAGCTCTGTGATATCCTCATGGAGGAGTGGAAGAGGACTGCAGTGGCAACCTGTGAAGCTCTGGTGAACTCCATGCCCAAGAGGGCTAAGGCAGTGCTGGAAAATAATGGTGGCCACACAAAATATTGACACTTTGGGGCCAATTTGGACATTTTCACTTAGGGGTGTACTCACTTTTGTTGCCAGCGGTTTAGACATTAATGGCTGTGTGTTGAGTTATTTGGAGGGGACAGCAAATTTACACTGTTATACAAGCTGTACACTCACTACTTTACATTGTAGCAAAGTGTCATTTCTTCAGTGTTGTCACATGAAAAGATAGAATAAAATATTTACAAAAATGTGAGGGGTGCACTTACTTTTGTGAGATACTGTATAAAGTTCAGTTCATAAACACATAAAAATTGACTATAAAATTTACATAAAAATATGGTGTGGCAGTGATCAAGGACACTGACTGGTAACAGTACTGTATGTAAAATAAAATGTAAAAAATGTTTTTCAATTTTTTTTAACATACTGTGACCAGAGCAATACGGTGTTACCATAGTAACACTGTACTACTATGGGGAAGTGATCAGGATTTTTTTTTTTTTTTTTACACATTATGCTTGCTTATACTAATGAATTTCAAGCAACCATTTTTACTGAACGAAACTGATTCATTCAGTGAGTATTGTTGTGATCAGCCGTGATTGGCCACAGCTAATTACATGGTACAGATGGGCTGTCATTGGCCCTGTCTGTACCATGTGTTCACTGTGACCAATCACAGCTAGCAACACAATTGTACACAATAGATGGCATGAAAGGAAACCATCCATTGTTTACAACTGCCATATGATCTGCTGTGATTGGTCACAGTGATCACATGGTACTAGCAGTGGGCCAGTACAGTGATGTCATCAGCGGTGCCCGGTGGACACAGCGGAAGACAGATCATGCCCAAGGCGCTTTCTGAGATGACGTCCACCTGGAATGTCAAAAGTCTTGCCTGGATGTCATTTTGCTATAAGCCGGGCGGGAAGTGATTAAAGAGTAACTCCACGCCTTACAAGAGCAAATCCATAAAAATCATCACTGATCTTAAAGCGGTTGTCTACCCAATTTTTTTACTTTTACCTACAGGTAAGCCATAAGGCCTGTAATAAGACTTACCTGTAGGTAAAATGAATATCTCCTAAACCGTTCCACTTGCAATGCAGCCACTGACATCAGGGCGCATGTATTGTGAGGTCCCAGCGAAGGCCCAGCACATATCGCCGGAAAGACGGGCTCATGCGCTGTGAGTGGCCGGAGCCGCGTTTCCGAAAGGATCCCCTGAGGGAAGATGTTGGCTCCCTCTGCGGGGACCGAGCGGACCCATCGGAGCTTTGTTCTGAGGTATGTATTTCATAATGAGCTAGTATGCAGTGCATACTAGCTCATTATGCCTTTCCCTTACAGGTTTTTTTTTTTTTTCTGTACTGGTATACAACCGCTTAAGAACCAGCCACAGCTATAACCACAAATCTATTCAGATCCAGAATACTTTATTGATCCCAAAGGGATCCCCAATTGAAATGTGTGCAGGCACCATTAGACCACCTTTCTTTTTTTTTAAATGAACACAGATAAAGAATATTAAAGGTTTTCTCAGCCTTGTTTAATGCAGAGTTCAATTAAGTTACTTTATTTAAAAAAAAAAAAACAACCAAAATAAAATAAATATATAACACAACCCAGTCAGATTGCTGTAACTATAAAGCTGAACTCCGGGCACAAAATCTTTCATTTAAATATATTCTTCAATTGCCACAAAGCATATAAACCTTCTATGTCTATGCCAATACAGTTATTACCCTATGACATCATCACTGTGCTGTACATAGTCTGTGAAGTGAGCAGAGCTGTGGGAGGGACCCAGCAGGCTCCACCCACTACAGACTGCCTGCAGAAACCACAGGAGGGGGCGGAGACAAGACCAGTCCCCCTGCACAAGGAGAGAGAGCAGCAGTGAGCGGTCTTTATAACAGGATGTCTCACACTGGATTACTGCACAGATCTGGAAGAAATATAAAAAGCTCACCAAGGTTAAAAGAAGAATACACATGGTGAATGGATTTCGACAATGTCTACTTGTCTCGGAGTTCAGCTTTAATTAAGACAACTGATAAATTATTTTTGAAAATGTTTTAAAGAACCAGTTCACCCAAAAATGGGAAATGATGGGTCCTGGGACAGTCAAACTGCCTCATAGATTTTTGTATGTCCTGCAGATTCTTGAGATCTCTTGCTCCTGAGTTCTACACACCTGATGTGGCTATTACAGGAGTCCCGACATTCCTGCTGATTTATTTGTTTATTATGCAGAATGTAGCAGGAGCAGCAAGAACGTCCTCAGATGGTTATTAACAACTTAAGGACCAGAATGATTTACCCCCCTTAATGACCAGGCCATTTTTTGCGATACGGCACTGCGTCAATTTAACTGACAATTGCGTGGTCGTGCAACGTTGTACCCAAACAAAATGTATGCCCTTTTTCCCCACACACAGAGCTTTCTTTTGGTGGTATTTGATCACCTCTGTGGTTTTTATTTTTTGCGCTATAAACAAAAAAATATCGACAATTTTGAAAAAAATATCCCCCCACCAAAAAAATATTTAAAAAAATAAAGTTTTAGGCCAATATGTATTCTTTTACATATTTTTGGTAAAAAAAAATAAAATAAAAATACATTGCAATAAGCGCATATTGATTGTTTGCGCAAAAGTTATAGTGTCCACAAAATAGGGGATAGATTTATTGCATTTTTTAATTATTTATTTATATTCTTTGACAAGTAATGGCGGCGATCTGAGATTTTTAGCGGGACTGCGACATTGCAGCGGACCGATCGGACACTTTTCTGAGACCAGTGACAGTTATACAGCGATCAGTGCTATAAAAATGCACTGATTAGTATATAAATGACACTGGCAGGGAAGGGGTTAACATTAGTGGTGATCAAGTGGTTAAATGTGTTCCCTGGGAGGGCTTTCTAACTGTAAGGGGGCTGGGGAGACTGGGGGAGGAGAGAGATCGCAGTTCCTAATCACTAGGCACAGATGATCACTCTGAGCTCCCCTTTCAGAACGTGGATCCGCCGTGTTTACATAGGCAGATCCCCGTTCTGCCTCTGTGTGGAGTGATCGCGGGTCACCGGCAGACATCGCACCCGTCGGCCACGCACATGGGCTCCGGGGCCGTGCCCATTATATCTATTACACAAAGCGATGTACACCTACAGCGATTCGCGTAATAGAGCCAACCTGCTGCAGTATAGCTGCAATGGCTGATCCTTAAGTGGTTAAAGTGATATTAAAGGCTTGTTGTTTTTAAAAAAACACGCATGCTATACTTACCTGCTCTGTGCAGTAGTTTTGCACAGAGCAGCCCATATCCTCCTCTTCTTGGATCCTCCCTCCGACACTCCTGGTCCCTCCCTCCTGCTGAGTGCCCCCAGAGCAAGCATCTTGCTGTGGGGGGCACCCGATGAGGCTCGCTCCTGAGCTGCATTTCTGTGTGTCCATTTACACAGAGCCGTGCCTCGGCCACACCCCCTCTCCCCTCTCATTGGCTCACTGGCTGCGATCGACAGCAACGGGAGCCAATGTCTCAGCCAATGAGGAGTGAGATTCCCTGGAGAGCCAAGACTTTCGTGCACATCGCTGGATCGCGATGGGGGCTCAGGTAAGAATGGAGGGGGGCTGCACAGAGAAGGTGTTTTACCTTCATGCATAGAATGTATGAAGGTAAAAAAGCCTTGAGCTTTTACAACCACTTTAAGTCCTTAAGGAAAATGGGACACAGGCAGGAGATCTCACCTTGGGAAGCCTAAACAGCCATAGGACAACTGGTGACTCACGTTTGGGTGGACTGGCCCTTTAAGCACAGTGCTACCTTTTTGCTTCAGCATTAGCAACATTTCAAAAGTTGTTGTCAGGATCCACTGGAGAAAGCATATAGAAATAAAGATGCATGTTAAGAACGATCATCTTGGGAAGAATACCAGCAACTTTTTGCCTCTGCTGGGCCTATTTTATAAATAACAGAACAGGGCACTCATGAAAGTCAATCAGCAGTCATAGTTCAGAGCGCTACATGAAGGCTGATCCGGGGCTCTGTGCTCCGTTCCTGGTCTCTGTGCTGCCTGTGTACGAAGACTTCTAATACTGATGCAGAAATGATGTTGCCTTTGACCGGAATGATGGAGATTTAAATCTGTATTAAACCCAAAAGCAAACATTTATTATATTGCATATGTGCACTTAGATGTTATGACTGCATTCGTTTTCATTTTTACGTTTTTGCTCTATTTCCATCTGGTGTTCCAGCCAGTAAGTCTGTTGTTTTTCAAAACAACAAGCTCTCTTTTAGATGTATCGGTTTACATGGATGTGCCAAACCATTTAACACTAAGGCTTGCATTCACATTACAGCGTTCCGAATGACGGGCAGATTTGCCACGAATCTGCCCGCGCCGATATGTGAATGGCAAAACGCGGGACTCGTATTTGAGATGCCATTCATTTGAATGACACCTCAAAACACGGTGCAGGTCTGCCGCGTTTGTCGGGCGATAAATCGTGCTGCAATCGCAGCAACCCGCATCGCGGTACGCATGTCGCCCCAAGTAGCTCCTGAACTATTTTTGGGCGACACGCGCCTCGCAATTGCAGCATTCTTTATCGTCCGTCATTTTTGGAAGACCCGCACCGCGTTTTGAGCGGTCATTCAAATGAATGGCATCTCAAATGCGAGTCCCGCGTTTTGCCATTCACATATCAGCGCTGTCAAATCGTGGGCAAATCTGTCTGCGATTCAGAATGCTGTAATGTGAATGCAGCCTGACAGGGGTGCTTACAATGATCAGCTTTTATTTTAATAAAAACGGTTTGCTGTAACTGCTTATAAGCAGTCACCAGGGCATTTTCACTTGTAACAGCAAGTACCTAGACAAGGACCTTCATGGCAGGATCACAAGGTATTTTTTAAAAGTGTAAGTTAAAGTATACGTTTAGGCAACAACTAACTAACGCTAGTCCTACTCTAATCCACATTCTAGGAATAACATATCTAGACCTGTAAAGCAAAAATCGGTATACTTACCTTATTTGCAGCAGGTCCGGTCTCCAGCGGCAGATGCTGTGTGCAGGAGAGAACCCACAATGGCTGGGAAATGCCTGGGAAAGGGACATCACCATAGACTATGGGGCTTCTGTTGTCGGCTGCCTCTCCTGCACATGCCCACACAGAGAAGCCACCACTGATGGCTTAGCGTGGGACCGGACCGGAGTGGCCCCAAAACAGTGCGGCGATTTTTGCTTTACAGGGCTAGATAGATTAGTCTCAGAATGTGGCATAGAATAGGATTAGAGTGGTCCGAAGGGGACACCATTGAAATGTGGATCTTCCAAGTAAGGTTCCCCCACCCTAATCGAGAGATTGGCTACACTCTACTCGTGATCTCCCAAGCTGAGGGATGCTTTTTCTGTCTGGGTTCAATCCAATTCAATAAGGCACTTTGACCTTTACCTGGTTACCAGCAAGCCCCATTTGGAAAAATTCCCCAAGTAGACAACCTGTGTGGAGGGGTGTTTTGGCCTTATAAGGCTAAACTTTAGCCCATGGCAGATATCTCCAAAAGACATCATATGCTCACCTACTGTTTGGGGTCCCTCAACACTTTTAGACATCTAAAATTGGAGTTCTATGGTTCACCCACCCACCCTATACTTTCTGCTATACTTACCGGCCTCCCATTAACATCCACTTCCTCCCTTTCATAGAGTGGCCAGAGATTGTGGCTATCTTGGGAGGAGGGCCTCCGCTGGCCCGGTGTAGGGATTTGGAAGCCATTGTCATCTGGCACCTCTGGTCTCCCATTGGACGGCCCCTTGGTCCGCCCCTAGGATCTGTTCCCACCCAGAATATGTTTTTCAAGGTTAATCAGCGTGTCTTTGGAGTGTGGGAGGAAACGCACACCAGGAGAACATGCAAACCCAATGCAGATAGTCCACACACCCCGGCCGCTGCCGGTGGCCATCTATAGAGCAGGTTCTCAGGGACTCTTTCAGCTGGAAGTTGGTGGAATTCAGTTCCACCACCTCTGGCTCAGGCTCTTTGCATGGAGTTCTATGGTTCACCCACCTATACTGAATTAACATCCACTTCCATTGATAGAGTGGCCAGAGATTGTGGCTATCTTGGGAGGTGGGCCTCAGCCAGCCCGGTGTGGGGATTTGGACACCATTGTCACCTGGCACCTCTGGTCTTCCTTTGGGTGGCCCCTTGGTCCGCCTTTAGGATCTGTTCCCGTCCAGAATCTGTTTTTCAAGGCCAATCAGCACCTACCCAATTTGTCCTGAGGAAGCAAATTTTTGCGAAACGTGTTGACAAGCACGCATGGTGGAGTTATGGACTTAACTCTTGATACCTATTTATACGGTCTTGTACATTGATGGACCCTTATACATCTTATTAGATTGGATCCATGCCCCCACGTCTGTAATTGGGTACCTCTTGACCTACTGTTAAGTAGAGGGTGTTGTAATGATTTTAGTATGTGTTGTGGTTTTAACAATAATTGTAATAAAGATTATTTTGCTTTTACAGCCCATAAAGTCCGCTGTTTTTTTGAGATCGTATGTTCTACTACTTTCTCAATCCTTTTTTTCTAGGATTAGCGTTAGTTAACTTTTGCCTAAATGTCCACTTTAAAACTGCTTCTAATTTGCCTTCCCTGGTTCCTGCTTTTCACCTCTCATCAACATGTTAAATAAATTTCTCAATAAATGTTTTAATTACATGCCTCATTTTAGACCCAATGACATCACCGGGTATCTGTGCTTCCTTTACAATGCAGGCAGATCATGGCTGGTGGGAAGAGCAGGCAGGGTGCTGTACATAGAACACATGAAAACATCCCAGCACCCGGCATCAGTACTCCTCTCCAGAGCCCTCAGCCCTGATGCAAACAGAGGGCTGACTCTTGGGAGGATTTATGCAAAAATCAAAATGCCTTAATAGGGGAATGTCAGTCTGACAGAGTAGGCAGGTAGGCAACACCCACGTGATGCTGAGCCTCCATGAATAAAAGAACTGAAATCTAATCAATGACAGGGGTGGGCTAGATGATGCTGGATGTCCTCCAGCCAGGGAATGGGGTGGGCTTTATCTGACTTGCTCCATCTTCTGATGCACATTCTGAGAAGCTCACAGTGTGCGGTGAAATCAGAGGAAGCCATTTCAGCCCAGGAAAGGAGCCGGTACAACTGTGCAAGAATGAGTGGAAGGCCAGAGGTCAGATTTAGATTTGGACATGCATCTAAAATGTCCCTTGCCTCTGAAGCCCGATTCGCGTTCCAATCGCATTCCAGAGGCTACTGACAGGCGGTGAGGAAGTGATGCGATGCCTCCCCACTGCCTGTTTTAACACCATTTTTTCAACATTGCACATGGTTGCAGGGCGTTTGCAGCGCTTCCCAACTGACTTGAATGTGCAGTGTTTGGCGGGTGGCAAACACTACATCTTGGGTCAAACTTTGCCATGGGCGCAAAGCAAAAAACATTGCGACTCTCAAAATGGAGTTTAGGTGCATCCTATATCCACTGATCATCCAGGATTGTATGGAGGCACAAATCTGGGGAAGGGTACAGAAAAAAATCTGCAGCATTGAAGGTCTCAGTGAGCCCAGTGGCCTCCATCATCTGTAAATGGAAGAAGTTTGGAACCACCAGGACTTTTTCTAGAGCCGGCCGCCTGGCCAAACTGAGCGATCGGGGGAGAAGGGCCTTAGTCAGGGAGGTGACCAAGAACCCGATGGTCACGCTGACAGAGCTCCAGAATTTCTGTGTGGAGAGAGGAGAACCTTCCAGAAGAACAACCATCTCTGCAGCACTCCACCAATCAAGCCTGTATGGTAGAGTGGCCAGATGGAAGCCACTCCTCAGTAAAAGGCACATAACAGCCCACCTGAAGTTTTCGAAAAGACACCTGAAGGACTCTCAGACCACGAGAAACAAAATTCTCTGGTCTGATGAAACAAAGATTGAACTTTTTGGCCTGAATGGCAAGTGTCACGTCTGGAGGAAACCAGGCATCACTCATCACCTGACCAATACCATCCCTACAGTGAAGCATGGTGGTGGCAGTTTCATGCTTTGGGGATTTCAGCGGCAGGAACTGGGATATTAGTCAGGATTGAGGGAAACATGAATGCAGCAATGTACAGAGACATCCTTGATGAAAACCTGCTCCAGAGCGCTCTGGACCTCAGACAGGTGAAGGTTCATCTTCCAACAGGACAACCACCCTAAGCCCACGGCCAAGATAACAAAGGAGTGGCTACGAGAAAACTCTGTGAATGTTCTTGAGTGGCCCAGCCAGAGCCCAGACTTGAACCCCATTGAACATCTCTGGAGAGATCTGCAAATGGCTGAGCACCAACACTCCCCATCCAACCTGATGGAGCTTGAGAGGTCCTGCAAAGAATAATGGGAGAAACTGCCCAAAAATAGGTGTGCCAAGCTTGTAGCCTCATAACTCAAAAAGACTTGAGGCTGCAATTGGTGGCAAAGGTGATTCACCAAAGTATTGAGCAAAGGCTGTGATACTTCTGTACATGGGATATTTTCCATTTTTTTATTTTTAATAAATTTTAGAAAAATTAAAAAAAAAATTCTTTCATGTTGTCAGTATGGGGTATTGTTTGTAGAATTTTGAGGAAAATAATGAATTTAATCAATTTTGGAATAAGTGTATCATTACAAAATGTGGAAAAATGAAGCCCCGTGAATACTTTCTGGATGCACTGTAAATACAATTTTGTGCTGGGGTTTACATATACTTTATATTGCTAGGATAGAGGAGCTAAGCAGTTGAAAAAACACACTTATAAATACCAGTGATCCTAATCTAGATTTTTTTTTTATCCTAGAGATAGCAAACATTAAAAAAGCCCATTGTTCAAGGTCAACTTACATGAGGCTTACAAGGGACAGCGGGCATTCTTCATCCATCTACTGCCCACCATAACTTTATATTAAATATCCTCAACCATGACACTCTCCTGAAATTAACACATTCAACATTTTTACACTATTTTATATAAACCAGGTAACAATTTATGTAGCGAGGACATTTATTAATGACCATTCTCCAATCTGATTATATTAACTTAATCCAAAGCATTGTAACCTAGTGCAAATATCTGCCTGTTGATGGCTAAAATTAAAAAAAAAAAAAATCCTTAAAGTGAAACTATTTTGCAGAAAAAATCCACTCCGGGTGAATAACGTACATTATGGCTATTAACAAAGGTAGCTGTGAATTATTACCTGCTTCTGCTCTTTAGGTACTGAGATAGTCCTGCTAGTGAGCTTCCTGTAGGGGCTAAGTGGGAGGGCCTTCCTGCTATAATCACATGACCAGCCCCAGAAGGGATATGTACTATATAGGCAAATGTATGAACACCGCTCCAAATGATTGAGAGCAGGTGCTCTTCCAACCTTGTAGTAACAGTTTAGGGAGGATCATTTTCCATTCCAGCATGACCGTGAGCCTTGTATACAAAGCCAACTCCATAGACAAGACACTTCAAGACATAGTTTGATGAGTTGGGGTAGAGGAACTTGAGTGGTCTGCACAGAACCCTGACCTCAACCCTACTGATCAACTTTGGGATTAACTGGAATGAGCCAGGTCTTCACATCCAACATCTTCATAAAGACATGGCTTGATGAGTTTGGTGTGGAGGAACTCTACTGGCCTTCAGAGACCTGCCCTCCACCCTACTGAACACATTTGGAGTGGCTTTAAAGTAGCCAGGTCTCCTCAGCCAACATCTCCTTTAAGATATGGTTTGATGATCTTGGTGTGGAAGACCTTAAACGGCCTTCACAGATCCCTGACCTCAACTCTACTGAACACCTTTAGGATGAATTGGAATAAGCTAGGTCTTCTCATCCAGCATCTCCATAGACACATGGTTTGAGGCGTTTGGTGTGTAGGAACTCTAGTGGCCTTCAGAATCCTGACATCAACCCTACTGAATACCTTTATGATGAATTGAAATTACCTAGGTCTTCTCATCCAACATCTCCATACAGACATGGTTTGATGACTGTGGTGTAGAAGACCTTGAGTGGCCTTCAGAGCCCTGACCCCCACCTTATGGATCATCTTTGGGATGAAATGTAACACCAAAGGTGAGCCAGGTCTTCTCTTCCAACATTACCACCCAATCATGAAGTGTAGAAAAACTTCAGAAGAAATTTTTCTATCAGAATTCTCCACGGAAGTAGAGACCAGAATACTGCAGATGTTGCCACTTTTACAAGGATGCAATATTTTAAATTTTTAGGACAGTTTTAGAAAACCTCAGCTGGCTGTTAAAGAAAAAAAAAAAAAGTCATTTCCTTTACTCTGTTTTTTTCTTTTTTTTCTGTGACAGCGCAGTTTTTATTTACAGGTCAACCCTCCCAGTCTTCTATATCTCTATGATAGGAGGGTGAGAATTGCTGCTGCGTTTTGTGTCTCCAGTCCAAACCCTATCACGAGGCCACCACAAAAGGTGTCACTCACTTCTCACATCTGGATTCTCCAGGTCTCTGTGTATTAAAAATGATGCTGAACCCAACAAGGAAGTCCAATACCCATCATTGGGGATTTTTGATATTGAATCTGGCATATGCAGCTTTGAATTCTGTAAATGAATATTAAGCTTCCTCTGACTCTGAGAGCATGACGTCATCAGCCTGCCCTTCTACCACAGAGTACAAAGCTGCCTATGAATGGCTGAGTGCCACTCAGACCGAGATGTGAGACGGCAAATCTGTCTCATAGGCAGAACCCAGCACTGTGTACTGAAGCTACATACAGTTCATACAGTGCTTAGAGCCAGTGCAGCACTTAGTAAAGACAATTGTTAATTTGGACTAGATGGGTTCAAACAAACTATTTAAAGTCACAGAAAACCTGGAGATCAGCTTTATGTTTAGACTGGAATTCCACTTTAAGGTGTTGATCTCTCCCCAGCATTAAGCCCTACAGCTGCCATTTAAATTACACAGCCTCTACTGCCCACAGAACAGCAGTAAAAGCAGGGCGCCAAGACAAGAACCACTTCAATGTTTCTTTTGTGATCTTTGAAGATGAATTGCTCCACAGTGCCTGCAGCTACAAAGGTTATATAGGGCTTGTTTTCCATATCCTGCCCATATTTTTACTTTAATCTCAACTTGGAAGCAAGCAGAGGTCTTGTGTATTTTGGGATTTGGATCCAAGTAGCACCACAAGTCAGTAGAGGCTGCACAACAGCACTGTTATCTTAGGCACTATTTAGGCCAATAAAATGAGGCAGTACAGGAAATTCTGGTTATTTGATTCTGTGAGATCTATAAAATGCTAACCTGTGAAGCGGCTTAAAAATAGCCACCCAAGGCTGAGGCAATTCAGGAGGTCTTCAGTGGAGGAGCACCTGGCAAGTTGGAGAAAATTTACTACAACGGAAGCAGGAAGGGAAGGAAGGCACTGCCCTTTGTTTTTCTAGTTGGGTCTATTTGGTTGTTTTGTTGGAAATCTGATCTAGCATTTCACAAGGAGGTCAGCATGGACCCTTGTATTTCTTTAAATGTAATAAAGCCTTGAATATTGGAAAAACTACAATCTCAAACTCTTTTTCCTTTCTCCTTAACAGCACTTCTGTAGATGCAATTTACATAAAAAAGTTATTTAGAAAGTTGTATTGGAAGCTCATAATAACCTCAAAACAGATGACAATACAAATTGTGACTAAAGTGCTTCTCCGGACACAGCGTCCGCCTGACATTCTGGAGTCTGCTGAAACACGGAGTCGTGTCCCTGTATGGAGAACAGGTATGGCTCCTTCCCCACCCCCTTCTCCACATCCGGATGGTTAGGGTGGTGCCTCTGTAAGTGTTTCACCACTTGGAACTTCTGCTTGGCCCGGTATGGGCAGTGCTGGCAGAAAAAAGGCTGCTGGTTGGTGTGGGTGAGGTAGTGGTGGCGCAGTCCTGCCGGCCAGCGGAAGCTGCGCTGGCACACGTTGCAGACGTAGGGCTTGTCCTCGCTGTGCTTTTTGAGGTGGGTTTTCAGCAGGAAGCGAGTTTTAAATGCTTTGCCGCACTGCTCACAGATGAAGGAGCGGACCTCGCGGTGACGGGTCTCCCGGTGGACGCGCAGTGCGTCGGCTCGGTTGGTGCAGTAGTTGCATTCTTCGCACTGGTATGGCTTCAAACCTGAAAAGTTGGAGGAATTGGTTAGCAAAGGAAGCCTATTTGGGTGTCTGGAACTACAAGTGCCACTCGCCTGGTGTACAGCGTGAATTCTAATGTGGATGCTGCTCATAAAAGGTAGACCAAGGAAAAATGCAAGAACTAGGGAGTAAATATAGAGTGGACCTAGCATCAGATATATTTTTCATGTTAAGTTCATGCATGCTAAATAATGCGACAATAGCCCCCTGGTAAAACCTTCATTTGCTTTTCTCCCTAGAAGGACAGAACCAATTTATTCAGCTATCCTCCAAATGTCTGACACAGATCAGCCCCTGCTGCAGCCTCACACTTTGTGACAAAGTTACAATGCTACAGTCTGATCACTGGGGGAAAGGAGACTGAGGAAATGCTTACTCCTGCCTGCAGCAGACTAGTGCCATTACCTAAGCCTAGGGCCAGGTGACGGCGAACCTTGGCACACCAGATGTTCTGGGACTACATTTCCCATGATGCTCAAATTCACTGCAGAGTGCAAGAGCATCATGGGCAGAGCCACTCAGGTTTTTTTTTTTTTAAATAAAAGAGTTTCCTAAAAATGATACTGTTGCTGTATATTGTATATAAAGTATATCAGTAATGTATTAATGCAAACTTGCAAAAGATCCTTAAAGTGGTTGTAAAGGCAGAAGGTTTTTTTATCTTAATTCATTCTATGCATTAAGATAAAAAGCCTTCTGTGTGCAGCAGCCTCCTCCGCAGCCCATCTAATACTTACCGGAGGTCCATCTAGATCCAGAAATGTTGCAGCAGTGTCTTCACTGCCCAGGACTCCCCTCCTCATTGACTGAGACAGCAGCGTGGTGCCATTGGCTCCCGCGTCTGTCAAAGTCAGCCAATAATGAGAGAAAGGGGGTGGGGCTGGACCACAGCTCCATGTCTGAATGGACACAGGGAGCTGTGGCTCGGCATGGGTGCCCCCATAGCAAGCTGCTTGCTGTGGGGGCACTTGATAGGAGGGAGGGGCCAGAAGCACCAAAGAGGGGCCGGAGAAGAGGAGAATCCAGGCTACTCTATGCAAAACCAACTACACAGAGGAGGTAAGTATAAAATGTTTATTTTTAACTAAAAAAAAAAATTGACTTTAGTATCACTTTAAGCCCCTATTCACACCAGTGCGACTTGTCAGGCAATTTAACCAAAAAACGTTGTATCTATACCACGCTATCGTTCTAATATATAGCAGCTGGCAATACAATGGACAAATTGCGCACAAAAGGAAAAAATTGTGCTGCGCTAATAACTGTGAATAAACAGTGTGACAATATCAAATATTGTGATAACACTCAAATATAACAAATTGAATTAATATTATAACATCACCGTCTCCATCAATCAAAAACAGCACACATGAAGAAAACCCTGTTTATAGAAAATTAGAAAGAGAGTAGTCCAAAATCAAAAAACAAAAAGTCCCAAAAGGGTGTGAAAAGATTACATGAACCAATAATCCCAAAAATCTTTTTGGAGAGATCACCGCCGTGCAGGAGTTCACCACCTCAACTCTGCACCTCATTCTCCTCACGGATCACAAACTTACTGAAGGACATATTGGTATGGATGTCACGCCACTTCCTCAAACCCAATCTTTCTCAAACCGAGCTTGTAATATTTCCTCCTCCCCGGTCCCCTCCCCATGACTTTACCATTGAGATCAATGGCACAACCACTGGTCCTTCCACACATGCCAGGGTGCTGGGTGTAATCCTAGACTCCGACCTCTCTTTCAGCCCCCACATCCAATCACTGGCTAAATCTTGCCGCCTTAACGTCCGCAACATATCCAGAATTCGCCCCTTCCTAATGAATCCACAAAGCTACTTATTCACTCCTTGGTTATTTCCCTTCTTGACTACTGCAACTCCCTTCTCACTGGCCTACCGTTACACAGGCTATCCCCCCCTTCAGTCCATCATGAATGCTGCTGCCAGACTTATCCACCTTACTAACCGATCCGTGACTGCTGCCCCGCTCTGCCAATCGCTTCACTGGCTTCCTCTACCCCACCGTATAAAATTCAAAATACTAACCACAGCATACAAGGCCATCCACAACACTGCCCCCCAGCTACATCACCAATCTCATCTGCAGATATCACCCCAATCGTCCTCTCCGCTCCTCCCAGGACCTCCTGCTCTCTAGCTCCCTTGTTACCTCCTCCCATGCTCGCCTACAGGACTTCTTCAGAGCCTCTCCCATCCTCTGGAACTCCCTGCCCCAGAATGTCGGGTCAGCCTCCACCCTGTCCGCCTTTAGGCAATCCTTGAAAACTCACTTATTCAGGAAAGCCTACCCTACCTTCACCTAAGAACCGTGCTTGAGTCACCTCTATCAGATCATCTTCTGCAGTCATTACCTTTTGTACCACCTCCACCTCCCTTTAGACTGTAAGCTCCACAAGCAGGGCCCTCCTATTCCTTCTGTATTGAAATTGTACTGTGTCCCTTCTTTATTGTAAAGCGCTGCGCAAACTGTTGTGGTTTGTAATTGGTTTATACCAAACTGGGTCAAACGAGCCTTGGTATATTATACACCAGATAAGGATGCCACTCCACTTATCCAGGAATCAATCATACCGCTGGAGAAGCTGGCTGTCATCGCCATAACTAGTATTGCAAGGATGGACATTACTTAGGACTGTCACAGATATTTAAGACGGAATCCTCTCACAAGGATCCAAGGATAAGAAACAGAAGCCCCAACATAGTGTGATATCGTAGATGAAATGTTTTTGATAAAAAGAATAAAAACACTCACATTTCAGCTGACAAAAAAGTGCTTATCACTCAATTTTAGTGAAGGGTAAATCCCATGTAACTGCATAGACAGGACAGTAGATCCGACGCGTTTTGTCTGATATCGGTATCACACTATGTTGGGTCTTCTGTTTCTTCTCCTTGGATTTCTGTGATAGCGGAGGGATTGTGAGAGGATTCCATCTTAAATATCTGTGACGGTCCTGAGTAATGTCCATCCTTGCAATACTGGTTATGGCGATGACCGCTCACTTCTCCAGCGGTCCATAATTGATTCCTGGGTGAGTGGAATCCTTATCCGGTGTCTAATACACCAAGGCCCGTTTGACCCAGTTTGGTATCAACCAATTGGGTCCACATGCTCTAGTAAGCCTTCTCATACACCTTAGGTGGTGGACTCCTGCATGGCTGTGATCTCTTCAAAGAGATTTATGGGACTTATTGGTTCATATAATCTTTTCACTCCTTTTTGGAACTTTTTTGATTTTGGACTATTCTCTATCATTTTCCATAAACAGTATTTTTGTTCACTTGTGCGGCTTTTGATTGATGGAGACTGTGATTTTATATTAATTCAATTTGTTATATTTGAATGTTATCAGGATATTTGAATATTGTCACACTGTTTATGCACAGTTATCAGCGCAGCACAATTTTTTCCTTTGTCAGGCAATTTGACAGGTCCAAATCTCATGAAAAGTCACATCCTATTGTCGGCAATGGAAGTGTTCATATCTGTGTGACACGCCAATTTGAAAAAGTTCCATCACTATTTTTTGCGATCTCAGGTGCGACTTGCATAGACATTTGTGCATAAAGTCGCACAGATATCAGCCAAGTTGCACCTGAAGTCACACTAACCTGCGGCTTTGAAATCATGCAATTCAGTGTGAATGGGGGCTCAAGGTAAACTTTGAGGTTATACTTTGCAATAAACACTGTAAAGAAGAATTCCAGGTATGGATATTTTATAGTTACATTGATCCAGCTTGGACCAACATAACTATGTATTTACCAAACTTGGTCAATGCCCCTGGAAGCTGGAAAACACTCAAGTAGACACCGCTACTGCAGGGATCTCCGCTAGCTTGCAGGTCAAATGCTGAGCAGCTGGTCCGCTGCATTCTGAACACAGGAAGTCAGCATGGCCACCATTCAGAGCTTCGCATTCACATCACCGCTTCACCTCGTCCAACCAGATAATGCTTTGCATTCATTCAGAAAATGAAAAGCATTCTCAGACTGATGCCCATGCTGGGTGGCCAACCTCCTGCATTCACAATGCAACAGGCCAGCCACTTAGCACAAGACCTGGAAGCTAGTGGAGATCACTGGAGTGCCAGTTTCTACTACAGTGATTTCCAGCTTCCAGGGGCATCAGCCTAGCTGGACCTATGTAACAATGTATAAAATGGCTATATCTAGAATTCTTCTTTAAAAAAATCTGGGTGAAGCAAAACAAACATAGGCCAGGTTTACCTGGAAATTAGTCCATATAGGGAAACTATTATGGTTTTGGGTCCATTTATTTTTAAAAGCATTACCTGTGTGTTTGGTCATGTGATATTTCAGCTGGTTCACCCACTTGCATTTGTATCCGCACTCGGGACAAAGGTAGTTCTTTTCATCCTTGTGGATGCGCATATGGTACTAAACAAAGAGAACACAAACAGAACTCAGTATGCTACAAGCGACAGCTGGGGTGGCTTATGGGTCGCTCAGCATAGCGTGACTAAGCACCCGTTGGAGTGAAACGCGTCAGCTGTATTTCGTGGCTCACCCACATGCATGTATGTGTGATTTGTGATCAAGAACAAAAGATTTTACACCAGAGTGCGGCTATCAAGTCCAGTCTCTTGTTCCCAGTGTACCCTGCTTGCAGGCAGTGACTGCACCCAATCCACAGGGATAGAGGTTGAAGCAGCAGGGAAAGAGATACTCTTTGAGCGATTCTTCATATTTGGACTATGTGAGCCCCCCTTCTGTTCCTATACATGGTGGTCTATCCTGTAAAGACCTGGGAAGGGAATATCCATAAACCTCGGAGACTTTGATGCTGAGGGGCACAAAGTCAAAAGCATCTGGTGGGTGACACTGGGCACAGAGCAATACATGCAGCACTGTGAAGCGAGATTAGCAGCACTGAAGCACTTTTTAGGTCTGGAGCACCTTATGATGACATATTTAGGAGGACTTTAACCACTTCACCCCCGGAAGGACTTCCCATGTTAGGACCAGAGCACTTTTTGCGATTTGGCACTGCGTCACTGACAATTGCCACACAAATAGAGCTTTCTTTTGGTGGTATTTGATCACCTCTGCGTCATTTCTGATCACCGCTATAAACAAAAGGAGAGCGACAATTTTGAAAAAAACCCCAGTTTTTCTTACTTTTTACTAAAATACAAATCCAAAAAAATATATAAAAAAACTTTTTTTTTCATTGGGTTTGGCCGATTTATATTCTTCCTCATATTTTTGGTAAAAAAAAAAAAAAATCGCAATTGGCGTTTATTGATTGGAGTTGCAGCGTTTACAGATGATGAGAATTCATTTCTGGGGTTTTTTATTTTTTACAAGTAATGGCGGCGATCTGCGATTTTTAGCGGTACTGCGATATTGAGGCGTACATGTCGGACCATTTTGACACTTTTTTGGGACCAATGACATTTATACAGAGATCAGAAAATTAAATATCCAGTGATTACTGTATAAATGTCACTGGCATTGAAGGGGTTAACCTGCAGGGGAAGATCTAGGGGTTAACTGTGTTCCCTAGGCGTGTTCTAACTGTGGGGGGGGGGCTGGGCTGCCAGAGGCATAAGAGATCTAACTGATCCCAGTGACAGGGATCAGTAGATCTCCTATGCCCCCACTAACAGAGTGGGGAACCGCCGTGTTTACATTGGCGGCTCCCCGTTCTTTTCCTGTGGCCACTCATCACGGCTCGCCAGCGGACATCGGGTCCGCCCGAGCCGTAGGCATACTCCTCAGGAGTACGGCGGGAGAGCGTGCCCCCTAGCGGGCAACCGCAGATCGCCGCTTATTTACGGAGATTCGCGGGACGAATCCACACTGCCGCCGTGAATATACAGTAGGCAGTGTGGAAGTGGTTAAGCACAAGACACTTTGCAAGAGACATTCTCTGGAATTTATTGGGATTTTTTTATTTTGTGTGTTGTTTTTCACATAAATGGATAAGTAATAAGGATGTGTATGGCAGTAACACTGTGTTATTGATAGCATAATAAGGACAGTGCTGTGAATAGTGATTTACAATTTTCCACTTATACTGTGGAGGTTTATTTTGATTTTGAATTGGTTTTATTAATTTAACATTAAAGGCTTTTAGTTCTTTATACCATCTAGCACTCATTTTGAGTTGTTTATTGATATTTGTACTGTGGGATTACACAGGGAAGTAGGAGGAGCAGCGAGGGTGATCTCACCAGCAGTGTTCATTTTGGCAGCAAATTTTGCTTTAGTTTTAGTCTTAGGACTAAAATGGCATTTTAGTTTTAGTTCCATTTTAGTCTTCTGCAATTGTTTTAGTCGTATTTAGTCGACTAAATCTCCAGGACATTTTAGTTGTCTAAAATCGAATGGGTGTAGTTAAATTGTAATGCATTATTTAAATATTTCTCTACAATTTCCAAACTCATTATATACTGCTGGAGTGAATAATCAAATATGTTATTATTTATGGTATTGAGGTATGAACATGCACTACAGAGCAGTGTTCATTTTGACATCAAATTTCAATTTAGTTTTAGTCTTAGTCTTTTGACAAAAATGCCATTTTAGTTTTAGTCGTATTTTTAGTCATCTCAATAGTTTTAGTCGTATTTTAGTAGACTAAAATTTTATTAAGTCAGTCGACCAATATGTTTTAGTCGGTTTTAGTCAACAAAATTAACACTGATCACCAGGATTAACATTTTTGTGGGGAATCTGTGGTGCAGTGCATATTTTTGGTATATATCATCCTAAGGAAAGATGAGCTTACATGAAACAAAACTGGAGAAGCTCCAAATGCACCCTGGGAGTTGAACCTTTTTATTCTAGGCTCTGACTGGCTCTAGTATGACATGCTAAGGAATAGGAGTCAATACAGCCAAGTTCTGATTTTTTTTTTTTTTTTTAAGAAAGAAAGATTCCATAACTCTAAATGTTAACCAGTTACTGATCAGCCGGCGGCAAAATACGGCGACAGGTTGGCACTGCTGCGCAAATCGCCATAGCTGTACGGCGGCTCACGCAGCCGCAGTTGCGTACAGGAGCGAGCTGCAGCCGGCGCACTCTCGCACCTGCTGCAACACTGCATGACTGTAGCCGCGGGTCAGGCGGACTCTATGTTTGCTGGCGACCCACGATTGCCTATTACAGAGGCAGAAAGGAGATCTGTCAGTGTATACGTGGCGGATCTCCGTTCTGTCAGGGGATGGATATCTGACACATCTAATGTTCCCAGTGATCGGGATCAGTTAGATCTGTCATGCCCCTGCCAGCCCAGCCCCCATACAGTTAGAACAAACTGAGGGAACACACTTAACTTATTAGATTGTGAGCTCTTCTGAGCAGGGCCATGTTGATCCTCTTGTATTTTATTGTATTGTAACTGTATTGTCTCCCTTTCACATTGTAAAGTGTTGCGTAAACTGTTGGCACTATATAAATCCTGTATAATAATAATAATAATAACCCCTTGATCACCCCCCTACAGTTTAACCCCTTCCCTGCCAGTGACATTTATACAGTAATCAGTGGCTATTTTTAGCTCTGATCGCTGTATAAATGTCATTGGTCCCAAAAAAGTGTCAAAAGTGTCCGATCTGTCCGCTGCAATATCGCAGTCCAGATTAAAAACCACAGATCACCGCCATTACTAGTAAAAAAAAATAAAATAATAAAAATGGCATAGATCTATTCCCATAGTTTGTATTTGCGATAACTTTTGTGCAACCCAATCAATATACGCCCATTGTGATTTTTTTTTTTTTTTACCAATAATATGTAGAAGAATATATATTGGCCTAAACTGAGGAAGAAATTAGTTTTTTTACTTTTTTTTTGGATAGTTATTATAGCAAAAAGTAAAAAATACTGTTTTTTTTTTTTTTTCCTTCCAAAATTGTCGCTTTTTTTTATTAACAGGGCAAAAAATAAAAACCGCAGAGGTGATCAAATACCACCAAAAGAAAGCTCTATTTGTGGGGAAAAAAAGGACATCAATTTTGTTTAGGGTACAATGCCGCACGACTGCGCAATTGTCAGTTAAATCAATGCAGTGACGAATCGCAAAAAGAGCTCTCTTCGGGGGGGTAGTAAATCCTTCCGGGGCTGAAGTGGTTAAAAACTTTAAACCTTTCCCAAAAGAGTTATTGGAGGAGGCGTGCACTTTCACCTTATATGCAGCTAACTGATCCAGCACTGCTACCTATCCCACTGTCTGACAAGGTACCAGTGTCACCTTATATGCAGCTTACTGATCAAAGACGGCTTCTTACTTTATCTGATCATCCTGTGTCACCCTATATACAGTGTGCCGCTCCAGCATGGTTTTCATCCATGATCACAAAAGGCAAGCACTGTCACCTAATATACATCCTACTCAGTGGCGGCTGCTGGATTTTTCTTTTGGGGGGGGGGGGGGGGCAAA
>BLSH010310084.1:1026879-1042992 GCA_018402905.1 Glandirana rugosa
TATCCCACTGTGTCCTACTAGTCTATTTCATTCTTCGGCAAAGAGCTCTCTTCGGGGGGGTAGTAAATCCTTCCGGGGCTGAAGTGGTTAAAAACTTTAAACCTTTCCCAAAAGAGTTATTGGAGGAGGCGTGCACTTTCACCTTATATGCAGCTAACTGATCCAGCACTGCTACCTATCCCACTGTCTGACAAGGTACCAGTGTCACCTTATATGCAGCTTACTGATCAAAGACGGCTTCTTACTTTATCTGATCATCCTGTGTCACCCTATATACAGTGTGCCGCTCCAGCATGGTTTTCATCCATGATCACAAAAGGCAAGCACTGTCACCTAATATACATCCTACTCAGTGGCGGCTGCTGGATTTTTCTTTTGGGGGGGGGGGCAAACAAGCACCCCCCTCCTTTCGAGCGGCACTGACAGCACCTCCTCAGGCTGCTGGCTGACGCGCTGCGGCGTCATGTACTCCTCTCCTCGGGTGCGGGCAGCAGCTCCGGTGTCCGCTCCTCCCACAGCCTCTTCCTGTTGTGTCTCCTCCCTGTTCCTCCAAAGCGCTAGCCATCCAATAGGATTGCCTGACGCTTTGGCGAAATCGGGAAGAGGGTCTCACGACCTGCCTCCTGATTGGTGGGGAGGAACTTTAGTGTGAAAATAGCAAAAATTCATTCGCTACCATCACACAACTGGGTGGGATCGGGCCGCAGTTTCCTACGTCCCGAGCGCACCCTTATTTGAAGCCTATGAGAGCCTCTAGCTCTAATCACATGCTTCAAAAAGCACCCCCCCCCCCCAAATGGAATACATAGTTCGGCTCTTATATGTAGATCAGGGGGCCGGACACATGGATGGAGGAGTGGCGGCTGTGTGCCCCCTATGGACGAGCTGCCACTGATTTCCTTACTGATTCAGCATTGCTTACTCCTCTACTATGTGACAAGGAAAATGCTGTCACCCTACATACAGCCTACTGCTCCAGCACTTCTTCATTCTTTGCTATTATAGAAGGCAGACATTGTCACCTTATATACATCCTACTGCTTTAGCACTGTTGGCTTTTTTACTAACAATACCCAGATTTCAGGGATTTCATCCATTCAGGTAACCTCGAACATTATCCAACATAGAGCTTACTCAGTGTTGACTTCTGCAGTCGAGAGGAGACAGGCAGATGTGGCACAACAAGTTTACCCTGCTTCAAAGGACAATAAGGAGGAACTGTCATTTTTCCCTGAATAGGAAAAGTGTTCATTTAACCTCTTCAATACCAGGCACGTAGAACATTTCCCGCCCAGACCAATTTTCAGCTTTCAGTGCTGTTGCGCTTTGAATGACAATTGCGCGGTCGTGTGACGCTGTCCCGAAACAACATTTTTATAATTTTATTCCCACAAATAGAGCTTTCTTTGGTATTTGATCACCCCTGCGGTTTTTATTTTTTGCGCTACAAATAAAAAAAAAAAACGAAATTTAAAAAACAAAACAAAAAAGTTTTTCTTTGTTTCTGTCACAAAACTTTTTATAAGTACATTTTCTCCATCACTGACGGGCACTGATGTGGCTAAACTGATGGGCACTGATGAGGCTACACTGACAGGCACTGATGAGGCAGTACAGATTGGCACTGATGAGGTGGCACTGCATTCAGCCCAGTACCCTCCTGTCAGGAGAGCAGCTGATTAGCTCTCCACTGCTCAGGTCTTCCTGTTTACACTGTGATCAGCTGTGATTGGTCACGGCTCATCACATGGTAAAAAGCGTCTGATGGAAGCCTTTTACCTCGATCGGTAATGCGGCGGGTCAGACTGACCCACGGCACCACCGATCACCCCTGAGGACGTCAATAGACGCCCAGTCAGGATAATGAAGCCACCGCCCGCCCGTCATTTGTCAACAGGCTGGGCTGGAAGTGGTTAAATCACTTACCTACTGGGCACTTTCACCCCCTTCCTGCCCAGGCCAATTTTCAGCTTTCAGCGCTGTGACACTTTGAATGACAATCATGCGGTCATGCTACAATGTACCCATATGAGATTTTTATCATTTTTTTTCCACACAATAGAGCTTTATTTTGGTGGCATTTAACCACTTGCTTACTGGGCACTTAAATCCCCCTCCTGCCCAGACCAATTTTAGGCTTTCATCGCTGTCGCATTTTGAATGACAATTGCGCGGCCGTGCGACGTTGTACCCAAACAAAATTTTTATCATTTTTTTCCTACAAATAGAGCTTTCTTTTGGTGGTATTTGATCACCTCTGCAGTTTTCATTTTTTGTGCTATAAACAAAGAGCGACGGTTTTGAAAAAAAGAACAATATTTTTTACTTTTTATTATAATAAATATCCAAAAAAAAAATGTGTGTAATTTAAAGTGGTTGTCAACCCATGACAACCACTTTAACCTACAGGTAAGCCTATAATAAGGCTTACCTGTAGGTGCCCTGCATATCTCCCAAACCTGCACGGTTTAGGAGATATACAGTGCACTAGATATGCCGTCATCATTTCGGCACATGCGCAGTGAAGAAACGGTGGCTGGTCAGCAAGCGGTTAAACACCACTGTTTTTTTTTGCTAAGCAAAGGAAAAAATATTTTGTTATACAATTTTTCAAACAGGTAATTTTTCTCTTTCACTGATGTGCGCTGATAAGGAGGCACTGATAGGGTACACCGATGGGCACTGATTGGCAAAACTGATAGGGGAACCTGATGAGGCTGCATTGATGAGGAGGCACTGATAGGGGACACTGATGAGGCTGCACTGATGAGGAGGCACTGATAAAGGACACTGATGGGTACTGATAGGGGACACTGATGAGGTTGCTCTGATGAGGAGGCACTGATAGGGGACACTGATGAGGCTGCTCTGATGAGGAGGCACTGATAGGGGACACTGATGGGCAGCATTGACAGGGGAAACTGATGAGGCTGTTCTGATGAGGAGGCACAGATAGGGGACACTGATGGGCACTGATAGGGGACACTGATGAGGCTGCTCTGATGAGGAGGCACTGATAGGGGACACTGATGAGGCTGCTCTGATGAGGAGGCACTGATAGGGGACACTGATGAGGCGGCACTGATGATGGGCACTGATAGGCAGCACTGGTGGGCACTTCTAGGCAGCACTGATGGGAACAAATTGGTAGCCCTGATTATCAGTATAGATGTCCCTTTAACAGAAGGAGGTTATCAGCTCTTCTCTCCTCACGCTGACAGCATGAGGAAAGCAATGTCACTAACCGGCTTCTGTTTACATCATGATCAGCTTTCATTGGACACAGCTGATTACGTGGAAAGTCTCATCCATTCTGCAAACACTGTTGATGCGACTTCCAGGACCTTGGCTGATAGCAGGGCTGGGTATAGGGAGCGGCTGCATACATCTGAAATGTGTCTGAAGCGTCAGAGGTGGTTAAGATGATTTTCAGTACAGTAGAGGCAAAAAATGATGTGCGCTTATGTAAGTATTTAATGCTCAACTTACCTGGCATGGGATGGTGATGGGGTTTCTAAGAACTATCCCCATATAAACTGGTAATATAATAAAAGGTAAGCCACATGCCAACTCCTTCTCCTCAGAATGACATAGCTGCCAATGGAAGGGTAATCACAAACACAACTACAGTAAGGCTGGCCATACAGGAGTCATTTATTTATTTTTTAACCACCGGGGTGATCAAAAGAAAAATTATTCAATTCCTCCATCCACACACTCCATGTGGAAATCCCTCCTGCTGTGTTTTTGTATTCCGACAGTGGGGAGACTTTCCCGCCATCACAATACACTGATCAGCACTGTTGGCTATAGCCTACGGTGCTGACCGAGAGAAAATTTTCCAACAGGCTGGTTGTACACAACCTGTCCATACATGGATTTAAATTCAGCAGGGGCCAGCCAAATTTCAAACTACGTATGGCCATCTTAACTCCTAACCATGTTAGAAATGGCTGGGCACAGACATCAAATTACACAAATTACAATGCCTTCAAAAAGTATTCATACCCCTTGAAATTTTTTGCACATTTTGTCATGTTACAACCAAAAATGTAAATGTATTTTATTGCGATTTTATGTGATAGACCGACACAAAGTGGCTCATAATTGCGAAGTAGAAGGAAAATGAGAAATGTTTTTCATAAATAAATATGTGAAAAGTGTGGGGGGCATTTGTATGGCGCTCCCCTGAGTCAATACTTTGTAGAATCGCCTTTCCCTGCAATTACAGCTGCAAGTCTTTTTGGGGAAGTCTCTCCCAGCTCTGCACATCTAGAGAGGACATTTTTGCCCATTCTTCTTTGCATAATATCTCAAGCTCTGTCAGATTGGATGGAGAGCGTTTGTGAACAGCATTCAAGTCTTGCCACAGATTCTCAATTGGATTTAGGTCTGGACTTTGACTGGGACATTCTAACACATGGATATGCTTTGATCTAAACCATTCCATTGTAGCTCTGGCTGTATGTTTAGGGTCGTTGTCCTGCTGGAAGGTGAACCTCCTCCCCAGTCTCAAGTCTTTTGCAGATTCTAACAGGTTATCTTCTACGATTTCCCTGTATTTGGCTCCATCATCCTGCCCATCAACTCTGACTACCTTCCCTGTCCCTGCTGAAGAAAAGCATCCCCACCACATGATGCTTCCACCACCATGTTTCACGGTGGGGATGGTGTGTTCAGGGTGATGTGCAGAGTTAGTTTTCCGCCACACATAGCGTTTTGCTTTTTGGCCAAAAAGTTACATTTTGGTTTCATCTGACCAGAGCACCTTCTTCCACATATGTGCTGTGTCCCCCACATGGCTTCTCGCAATCTGAAAACAGACTTCTTATGGCTTTCTTTCAGCAATGGCTTTCTTCTTGCCACTTTTCCATAAAGGCCAGATTTGTGGAGGGCACGACTAATAGTTGTCTTGTGGACAGATTCTCCCACCTGAGCTGTGGAACTCTGCAGCTGCTCCAGAGTTACCATGGACCTCTTGGCTGCTTCTGTGATGAATGCTCTCTTTGCCTGGCTGCTCAGTTTAGGTGGACGGCCATGTCTTGGTAGGTTTACAGTTGTGCCATACCCATTTTCAGATGATGAATTGAACAGAGCTCTGTGAGATGTTCAAAGCTTGGGATATTTTTTTTTTAACCTAACCCTGCTTTAAACTTCTCCACAACTTTATCCCTGACCTGTCTGGTGTGTTCCTTGGCCTTCATGATGCGTTTCACCAAGGTTCTCGAACAAACCATTGAGGACTTCACAGAACAGCTGTAATTATACTGAGATTAAAGAGGAAGTAAACCCTCTATATTCCCCTGAAAAGTAGAAACCTAGCATAGCATAGTAGCCCATTATGTGTCACTTATCTGCAACGAAGCCTGCGATGTCCAGCGATGTCCCCTGTGCAGGCAGTGTCCATCTTCAGCCCCTCTTCCTTCCGGGGCCGCGACTCCGGCTCTGTGACTGGCCGGAGTCGCGTGACGTCACTCCCGCGCATGCGGGCGGGAGCTGCCAGTCACGGCACCATCTCAGTGAAGAAACGGCACGGAGGCCGTTTCTTCACTGAGCATGTGCCGAAATGACGTTGGCACATCTAGTGCAATGTATATATCCTAAACCGTGGAGGTTTGGGAGATATGCAGGGCACCTACAGGTAAGCCTTATTATAGGCTTACCTGTAGGTTAAAGTGGTTGTCACGGGTTGACAACCACTTTAAATTACAAACAGGTGGACTCTATTTACTAATTAGGTGACTTCTGAAGGCAATTGGTTTCACTAGATTTTAGTTAGGGGTATCAGAGTAAAGGGTGCTGAATACAATTGCCCCCCACACTTTTCAGATATTTATTTGTAAAAACATTTGGAAAACCATTTATCATTTTCCTTCCACTTCACAATTATGTGCCACTTTGTGTTGGTCTATCACATAAAATCCCAATAAAATACATTTATGTTTTTGGTAGTAACATGACAAAATGTGGAAAATGTCAAGGGGTATGAATACTTTTTCAAGGAACTGTACTTTGGTCATCAGGTATAGGAAGCCAGTCAATTTGCATATCAGATGATCTAGCTTTAGAAAAAGAAAATATGCCATACAGCTTTGCAACTAAAGCCTATATGTGGTACAGAGAGCGAAATATCACAAATAAAGGAACTGTTACCTTAAGGCGTGAAGGATCTCCACAGGCATAGGTGCAGAGGTGACATTTGTAGGGTTTTTCCCCGGTATGAATTCGACTGTGCCAAGTGATCTTCTGCTTATTCCTGGTGCTGTACTCACAGTCAGAACACTTGTAGACCCGTGTGGCCCCGTGGCCCTTGACATGGTGGTCATACACTAGCTGGTGACGGCAGGAAAAGGAACAGAAAGGGCAATGCAGGGCACCTTCCTCCGCCTCCACACCAGGCAACGCCGATGACTCATGCACCTCCGCGTAATGATTAACTAGCTGCTGCCGGTCCTTGGCAGCAAACTGGCACTGCTGGCAGTGGTGGGAAAAGTGAGATTTACGGTGCTCCTCTAAGTCCTGACGGCGGGAGAAAGTCATCTTGCACAAGGCACATTCCAGCTGTAGGTGCTGCTTCTGAACGTGACATCGGAGCGTGGCCTGGCTATGACAGGAGAACAGGCACTGCGAACATTCATAGGTCTCCTTCTCTTGGTGCTTCCGCAGGCTGTGCTGCTTCAGCGCCGCCTCAGAGCTAAAGCTCGCCTGGCACACGTTGCATGGGAAATCTTGTTCGCCGCTATGGCAGCTGCTCAAGTGCCGAGCGATATCGTTCTGACTGTAGCCGCTATAATCGCACAGGCTACAAAAGTGCGTGGGTTTCTTCTCATGGACTCTTCGCTGGTGCAGCCGTAATTTAGAGTTTGTGCCAAAAGTCCGACTGCAAGCGCTGCAGGAGATCCGTCCAACCCCGGTATGAAGGGATTCGTGGGCTTCCAGGCGGTACCGCCGGGTGGTGCTGAAGTCGCAGTATTTGCAGCGGTGAGGTTTAACGCCTTCGTGCCGGATTCGCACATGCTGCTTCAAGCATCGTGGCTGTTTGCAGGTGAAGTCGCAAAGCTTGCACTGCAGATGTGCTCTGTTTTGAGAATACTTCTGGTGAAGGTCTCGGTGTCGATTAAGAGCCGCCGTCGATATGCATCGAAACGAGCAGAGCGAACACTGGAGCTCCCCTGGTTTTAAACAACCTTTTTTCTTGTGCGTTCTCATGGCCCGCTCCTGACTACATGTAAAGGGGCAGGTGGGACATGAAAGTTTGCAGGTACCTGTGGTCATATTTTTACAAGAATCGACACTTTCGTTTTGTTCTTGATCATCTTCCTCTTCTGTATTGGGATCGTCCTCTCCTCCAGAGCTTTCACCATCATATTCTGTATCCTGATTGCTCTTTATGATTTTATGCTTTGTGCATTTATGCTTTCTCAGCGCCGTTTCTGAGTCTAGAACAGCCAGGCAAAGGCTGCAGGATACTTTTTTTACTTCCCGGCAGTTCTCATTCACGTGGCAATTAATAGTACATTCCCTGGAGCAGGAATAAGAGCAAAATAAGCATCTGAATTTTCCGTCTTTAAATCTGTATTTTTCCCTTTGCTCTGGCACAGAAGAAGCATTGTCATGGTCCCTTGGACTCTCTGAGGGGAGCTCACTGGTTGCATGCTCAACACTTTCTGTTCTATCAGGATCAGTTTCTTTCAACTCTTCTTGCACCAACTCCTGACCTGCAGATACCTGATCTAGAACGCTTAAACAGTTTTCAGGCAAGCTGGAATCTTGACTCTCAGTAATACCTTCTTTGGAACATGCTGCATTCATGTAATCATCAACCGGGTGTATGTTGTCATGCTGGTCTATTGTCTTCGATGATGTAGTTGCCTTGATCCCTGCTCTTTTCTTCTTTAATATTACTGGACACTTCTTAAGGATATGAGTATTGAGCCCTCTTTGTTGTTTAAAGCTAGCTCCACATTCCTGGCACATCAGAGCAGATTTGTGTACACTGCAACCGTTTTTGGCGTGCTGGACAATGCACGCCTTTTTCTTAGTGATGTATGAACATTTCTCACATCGGTAAACCTGACTTTTAGATTGGACCACCAACATTTGGACTCTGCCTTCCAGGACGAGTGTCTCCGCTTGCTCCTTGTCCTGCTTTCTCAAGGCCTTCAGTATGGACTCAGGTTTGCTATCATAGCTTTCATCCATAGAGACAGTAGGAGGTTCCACTACCTGAAGGTTGGTCTCGTTAAGCCCACTTGATTCACATACAATGGTCAACTGTACTCCACCCTTCACAACGTCAGCCCAGGACTCCTGTACTTCAACCGAGATGTCTCCAGGCTGAATTTCAAGAGTACCATTCTCAGTGTCAGGAATCTCTTCACGATGGTCACTGATTTCACACAAAACTGGCTCAGGGTCATAGTGAACTGAGGTTTCACATACACTGTTCTCAAGCTTGTCTTGATCTTCAGCCTGAGGTTCAGCTTCTTCTTCAAAATCCTGCCCGCAGGTCATATGGTCGTCAACGGTCAATGTCTCAGAGAAGCACAGGATTTCGGTTTGTTCCGGAAGAGGATCTTCACCGGTCTCCAGAGCAGGCTCTTTGACCATGAGCTCGTTGGATGTGGCTAGTTCCAAACGTCCTGGGAAGTCTTCCATTTCTATACTGCAGGTTTCAACAGGTTCTAGAGTAATAGCTGCAAATAAAGATTCATCTGCCACTGACATGTTGGCATCTCCAGATGGTTCAGTAAGACCTTCTACCTGCAGGCACTGAGCCGTCTGAGAATCCATATTTTCCTCAATGTGGCTATCTAGTTCCTCGCAGTTATGTTCCTGAGCTTGTTGATCACCAGAGGAAGGTTGCTTAAGAGTCACCGACATCTCAGTTTTGTATGGAAATAGCAGGTTAGCGTTGTTGATTTCTTGCTGTTTGCTGGCGTACCTCTCCAGCCACTCCTTATCACCGGGTACATACCCATGTGATTTACGTTTGTGAAAAAACAGGCTTGTGTTGCTGAATGTGCGGAAGGGGCAGAGGGCGCAGCGGAACTCGCGGTGCTTGGTGTGCTTGCCGTTCTCATGGTTGCGCAAGGTTTGCTTGTACCTTGTCTGGTAGTTGCAGTGCTGGCATTGGTAGATGGGTATCTGGGCGCTCTGGGAATGCTTGACCTGCATGTGTTTCTGGAGCTCGCTCTTGCGCTTGCATCCAAATCCGCAGACTTCGCAAATAAGAGTCTTCCCCTGGTGCCGAAGCTTGTGGCTGCTCAGCTGGTCGGCACGGTGGCAGCGATATGAACACTGACTGCAATGATACCTGGAAAATTAAAAAAAAAAAAAAAAAAGGGAAAATAACATCATGCCTGTATGAAAACCAACAAACAGTAAAATGCACAATAAAAAGTTGTAGATTACTTGTATAAGGTGCCATTAAAAGGGAGATTAAACTAGTTAAGAGATTTTTAAAGAGATTGCTGGTCTCAAGAAAAAAAAAAAAACGGTACCCTGCAAGCCATTATACTCACCTCTCCAGCTGTCCTTGGTTCTAGTATTGTAGCTTGTAACCTCAGCTTCTCTGTCTTTAAAAGAGAAGGGGACCTTTTCAAGCCCCTGAAAGTCACTGGTTATCTGCAGATCCATCTATGACTAATAAAATGAATTGGACTTTTAACTACAGCTGTAGTGCTTCCTTTGTACTGTACATTTTTCTTCTGACATCCAGAGTACCTATCCAAGTGCTTCGGTCCTAAAAGTCTTCAGACTTCCTTGCTGGAGTTTACAAACGGAGGGCCACATTTGACCCACGGAGCCCTCTGATGTGGCCCTCAAACCAGGGAAGTGCATATCCATGCTCTGGGAAGGTGGGTTGGCAAACGCAGATTGAGATCAACGGGATACTGACTCGCCATCCTAGGGCATCCGAGTGCCTGGAGTCGGCAGCGGAGGAAGCAGGAGCCGCAAAAGCTGGTGCTTCCTCTGTAGCACCGACCCAGGTGGAGTGATACCAAGTGCACTTCACCTGAGATCTTTCAGCCTTCAGAACAATGCCTGCAGAAGCTGAAAGAGGAAAAGTTGAGTGCATGAAACATCACATAGACTGCATTTTTGCAATGTGCATATTAGAACTTATATAAAAGGATTATTAGGCTGCTTTCACACTAATCCACAAGTGCAGAATAGAGCACCTATGGCTTTCCTGTGGGTTAGCTGCACTGAGCTATAGACTTCTATTATATCCTACCGGGTGTGGTAAGCTTTCTAAAATCACATCAAAACTTTTGAATGCAGGAGTTTTGGTTCGCTTTCAGAAAGTGCACCACACCGGCAAGATGTAATAGAAGTCTATGGCAAAGTGCAGCTAACCCACAGGAAAGCCACAGGTGCATTGCGCTGAACCTGCAGTACGAGTAAACCATAGTACATCAGTGTCAAAGCAGCATTATAGGGGGCTCAGAACAGTAAAGGCTCCTTTACGTTTGTGATTTGAGGAGCGGTAAAACCCAGTTCATTGTGGCCGCGACCGGTTACTAAATCACTTAAAGTGGAGTTCCACCCATTTTTCTGCAAGCATTCCCATTTGCAATGCTATTGTAGATGACCAAAAAGGTTTTTTTTTTTTTCCCTAAATACCTTTTTTCCATTTATTTCCTGCAGCAGCTGCTGCCTAGGCAATTACGTCACAAGGTGATTCCCATGCACTCCTGGGATATCAACGTCATCTATTTCAGGAGTCCATGGGAATCGCCTAATACTGTAATCAGCGCCGCGCATGACACAACTGCGCAGGCACGAGATCGGGAGGTGCATGCTGGATAAACAGCTGCACCGAAATCCTGGAAATAAAGACTAGTGGGCTTCAGATGCCCACAACCACAATGGAGCCTGGCCTGCTTCTGAGATCAGGTTAGATTTAAATGATTTAAAACAAACAAGGAGGAAAAAAACGTTTTGACTGTATCAAAATGTTTAAGTAGAAGTAAGAATGAGCATTTTAAAAAAATATATATATTTGTGGACTGGAACTCCGCTTTAAGTAGCCCTCGCTTTTCAAAAGGTTGAGCACCCCTGCTTTAAAACAAAAGGTTGTCCACCTGGCTCCTGGGATTTCTCCAGCCATCATTAATACAAGAAAACATTGTGCCATGTAAGAGCCTGGTGACACTGACCTGAGGTCTCCATTGTGTTTACGCATGTGCACGTTCAGGTAATGCTTCCACTTGGTGATGTATCCGCATTCCGTACACATGTAGTTCTTGTCTGTGGAATGCGTCAGCATGTGTTTAGAGAGATAGCTCAAGTCCCGACAAGTGAAGTCACACTGGCTGCATTTATGAGGTTTCTCTCCTGGCAGATTGTAAAACAAAAGACATGCTAGATTAGAAATAGTGACTCCGTGCATCATATTTACCATAATTATGGATAGGGAAAGGTAGAGTTATAACCCCGTCAGCATTTTCTTGCTGTCTTTTTCCCATTGGGGAGATTACCCTTCCCTTCCTGTCCCATAATCAAAACAGGAAGAGGATCTCTCTCCAAAGCGAGGGAAATCCCTGGTTGTCACCGGGGTCAGCAGAGCTACAGCTAGTGTTGCCATTGGAAGATGTCCCCTCTATTCCTGTTCTGGCGACAACCCAAAATGTGTGATTTTCTTTCAGTGATAGTGTGGTATTGGTAAATAGGACAAATAGAAAGGGGAAATCTTTTTTTTTTCCACACAGTTAAAAGTCAGCAGCTACAAAAAGTGTAGCTGCTGACTTTTAACAATCGGACACTCAACTGTCCCTCGTTCCAGCGATGAGGTCACCCGAAGGCACGCTCTTCTCCCACTCCCTTTGTGTGGGCACCTGGCTTTGGCTTCAAAGCCAGGTGAGTCGCGCTGCACCTTGTAAATGGCCGGCATATCTTCTGGGAACTGTGACGTGTCCCAGAAGATCGCCGAGAGGGCGGGGGAGGAAGGTGAACTTCCTTCCGGAGCCGTGGCTCTAGGAGAGGAAGTGGACCTGGGACCCTGTGAAACCAGGGTCCCCGGCCCCCTTCCCAAAAAAAATGACATGCCAATTGTGGCATGTCAGGGGGTCACCTTCCTTTAAAGTGGAAGTTCCACTTTTGGGTCCTTCAGTCATTTTTTTTTTACTTTCCATCTATTAAATCTTCTGCCCTTGTTGTTTTAACTTTGGATAGTAAAACATTTTTTTCTCTCCCAGTAAATACCTTATACTGCCCACTTCCTCTTTCTTGTCTGGTCATTAGCCTAGACTCATGACATCATACACAGCTCTCTCTCGCTCTTGTGAGAGTTTGCCAGGAAGGGAGGGGGGGAAAAGTCACAAGAGGGCCAATGAGAGCTGCAGGTGTGTGTCTGTGTAAATCCAGGAAGTGAACAGGCAGCAGCTTCAGCTGCCCACAGTTAAAATGGCTGTAGCCAGACTCAGTGGAGGGAGATTTCTGCAGCATATTTGGGAAGTAGAGCATCACAGTATATATAAAATAATATGCAAAGTGGTTTGAGGGAAGCTTCAGAATGGCAAAGATGTTTTTATTACAAATTATGTGAGCAGACTGCAGTTCCTCTTTAACGAGGAAAAAGACAGAAATTCTAACCTGACAGGTGTTCTAATCCTCCACCTGATCAAATTTTTTTTAAAAAAAGGTTTTGTCTTTAATTATACTTTAACAGATTATTTTTTTTTTTCTAAGCTAGAAACCTGCTTAAAATCCAACATAACTTCTAACCCTTAGGCCTCATATAGATTTTGAAAAAATGAGCTGTAACGTCGTCACCAAGGCCAGGGAAAAAAAAATCAGCGTTTTGCATTGGCGTTAATGCGCGTTGAGCGTCAGCCCTAAGTTGTGTTTTGTTTAAAAAGACATCCCTCTGCTATTTTTGGACATTTTAAAACATAAAACGCCAGCGCTAAAAATGCCAGTTAACGTCACTGCAGTGCTATTGCGCGTTATTGAGCGTTTTGCCGGCTCAGCGTCACAAACGTTCTAACGCTGTAGCTTCGGAAAGCGCGGGTCCCGCGTTAGATTTTCAGCTTAAGAACGCCGATGCCATCTACAGCTCAAAAACGTCAACGTGTATATGAGGCCATTGATTAACATGGTGTGGCGTTGAGGCCTGATGCAACCTAAACAATTTGTAGGTCAACCACTGCTGTACAGTGCCTGGGATCCTAGTCCCAGTGTGCAGAAGGGGAATTCACTTCTGGCCAGATTAAGACCAAGCTCTTCCCCTTGTAACAAAGCAGTAAATGCCAGAGCCTTGGTAGTCCCACCACACGGACAAGGGAAAATGGCGCATCTCCTATGTGTCCGGTGGGGTGCAGGCACAGTGCGCTGATAAAAAGTACCGCATTCAGTAATTTTTATTAGCTCAGCGTGGTGAGAGGCCACAGCCTTGCACTGTGCAGCCACCAATTAAACTTTATGAGAGGTCTTTGCGTCAATCAATAAAGTTCCTTTCAAAAAAGGGAAAAAAAAAGAAAGAAGGAAACAATGCGATCCTCTGAGCCCATCGCATCTTCACTATGCTAAGCTTAGCAGAATCGCACTGCACACCAGCCGCTGGAGTGAACCGGCCCTCAAAAGGCTTCACAGGCATCAATTTGAAAATAAGTTCACTTCTCGAACAGTACAGTGCCTTGAAAAAGTATTCATACCCCTTGAAATTGTCCACATTTTCTCATGTTACAACCAAAAAAAATGTAAATGTATTTCATTGGGATTTTATGTGATAGACCGACACAAAGTGGTACATAATTGTGAAGTGGAAGGAAAATGATAAATGGTTTTAATTTTTTTTTTACAAATAAATATATGAAAAGTGTGCGCATTTGTATAGCGCCCCTCTGAGTCAATACTTTGTAGAACCGCCTTTCTCTGCAATTACAGCTGCAAGTGTTTTTGGGGAAGTCTCTACCAGCTTTGCACATCTGGAGAGGACATTTCTGCCCATTCTTCTTTGCAAAATAGCTCAAGCTGTCAGATTAGATGGAAAGCGTCTGTAAACAGCAATTTTCAAGTCTTGCCGCAGATTCCCAATTTGGATTTAGGTCTGGACTTTGACTGGGCCATTCTAACACATGAATATGCTTTGATGTAAACCATTCTATTGTAGCTCTGGCTGTATGTTTAGGGTCGTTGTCCTGCTGGAAGGTGAACCTCCGCCCCGGTCTCAAGTCTTTTGCAGACTCTAACAGGTTTTCTTCTAAGATTGCTCTGTATTTGGCTCCATCCATCTTCCCATCAACTCTGACCAGCTTCCCTGTCCCTGCTGAAGAAACGCATCCCCACAACATGAGGCTGCCACCACCATGTTTCACGGTGGGGATGGTGTGTTCAGGGTGATGTGCAGTGTCAGTTTTCCCCCCACACATAGCGTTTTGATTTTGAAAAAGTTGAATTTTGGTTTAATCTGACCAGAGCACCTTCTTCCACATGTTTGCTGTGTCCCCCACATTGCTTACTGCAAACTGCAAACAGGACTTCTTATGGCTTTCTTTCAGCAATGGCTTTCTTCTTGCCACTCTTTCATAAAGGGCAGATTTGTGGAGAGCACAACTAATAGTTGTCCTGTGGACAGATTCTCCCACCTGAGCTGTGGATCTCTGCAGCTCCTCCAGGGTTACCATGGGCCTTTTGGCTGCTTATCTGATGAATGCTCTCCTTGCCGGTCAGTTTAGGTGGACGGCTATGTCTTGGTAGGTTTGCAGTTATGCCATACTCTTTCCATTTTCGGATGATGGAATAAAAAGCGCTCGGTGAGATGTTCAAAGCTTGGGATATTTTTTTATAACCTAACCCTGCTTTAAACTTCTCCACAACTTTATCCCTGACCTGTCTGGTGTGTTCCTTGGCCTTCATGATGCTGTTTGTTCACTAAGGTTCTCTAACAAACCTCTGAGGGCTTCACAGAACAGCTGAATTTATACTGAGATTAAATTACACACAGGTGGACTCTACTAATTAGGTGACTTCTGAAGGCAATTGGTTCCTCTAGATTTTAGTTAGGGGTATCAGAGTAAAGGGGGCTGCATACAAATGCACCCAACACTTTTCACATATTTATTTGTAAAACATTTTAAAAACTATTTATCATTTTCCTTCCACTTCACAATTCTGTGCCACTTTGTGTCGGTCTATACCAGGGATATGCAATTAGCGGACATCCAGCTGTTGCAGAACTACAAGTCCCATGAGGCATAGAAAGACTCTGACAGCCACAAGCAAGACACCCAGAGGCAGGGGTATGATGGGACTTGTAATTTTGCAACAGCTGGAGGTCCGCTAATTGCATTTCCCTGGTCTATACCATAAAATCCAAAAAAAAATGCATTTACGTTTTTGGCTGTAACATGACAAAATGTGGAAAATTCCAAGGGGTATGAATACTTTTTCCAGGCACTGTTTATGTATACACCACAGGAGACATATATACCATTATGTTTGCAAAATGATCCATCGTAACAAGCTCCACAATATTCCTGCATATCGTTACCTGTGTGTAATAACTTGTGTCGGATCAGTACCCTCTTGTGCGCCGTTGCAAAATCACACTCCCCACATCGGTGGATCTTCTCATTGGCATGCATCTTGCCCACGTGGTCTGCGTATTCAACTGGGTTAAAGCTCTTATAAGGACAGAAGCGGCACACCAGCTCTTCTTTGCCTGGGTGCCCGCGTTTCCTGTGCTTGCGGAAGGTGTGTTTGTTGGAACAGACGAAGTCGCATTCTTGGCAGTGAAAAGCGTAATGGTTCTCGTTCTTGGTAATGCGAAAAGTGACGGTTCTTACGCTGAAGCAGACAAGGTTGTTTGTGTGGAAGGCGTTCGTGTCCTTTGCGCCCGTGGGTCCGTTTCTTCTCGACCACACGGCGAAGACAGGAATATTCTCGAAATTGGGTCAACTTATGCGTCTGGTGCACCCGTTCTACGTACGGTTACTCTTCTAGGTGGCTACACCCCTCACACTAAAACGTTGCCGCGTGTTCTCCCATGACTAGGCTGTGTTCAATAATGTGTGTCCATTGCTATACGTCCTTATAACACCTCGAACAATGCTACCTAGTAAAACGTTTGTATTACCATATATACAGAGGACACCACATATGTAT
>BLSH010310085.1:0-12153 GCA_018402905.1 Glandirana rugosa
TCTCTCTGGTGAGTGGGGATAGATAGCTGATAGGTATATAGATAGATAGATGATAGGTAGGTAGATAGATAATAACTAGGTAGGTAGGTAGAAAGTTAGATAGGTAGGTAGATAGATAGATAGATAGATAGATAGATAGATAGATAGATAAGTAGGTAGGTAGATAGATAAAGAGATATAGCTAGATAGTAAAGTCCTGGTGGCCTAATGGATAAGGCACTGGCCTCCTGTGCCAGGAATTGTGGGTTCGATTCCCACCTGGGGTGATATCTTGCTTGTCTCTTATACCAGGATGAAAGAAGGATGAGGTGAGGATGAAAGAAGGATGAGGTGAGGATAAAGGAAGGATAAGGCGATAATGAAGGAAGTAACAATGATAAATAAAAGTGATTGGTATTGTCATCACCGTCCACTATATACAATAGGGAAATATGTTAAAGCACGCCCAGAATTGGTATTCAAGAGGGCCACATCATTAAGAGATACCCTGGTGGCAAGTCACTATGCACCAAGAGAGGAGAAACAGACATCCCCAGTGGGGACTTATAGATGTGGGGATTGCCCCAAATGCCCATGCGTAATAGAGGGTCCAATCACCCACCTTCCGAATGGAGAAGTTCATAGGATGCGCCAATATGCAGATTGTAAGACTAGAGGCATTGTGTACTTGATGAAATGCCAATGCTCAGCGTTCTATGTAGGAAAAGCCATCAGAGAATTCGGCCAAAGAATTGGGGACCATATATATTACTCCGGGAACGGAAAAATCTTATCGCCAGTAACTAGACACATTGGGCTACGCCACAGATTTAATAATACTGTGGTGTCGTTCAGGGTGTTGGAGGTGGTCCCAGAAGACCCTAGAGGAGGGAACTGGGACAAATGTATCCTCCAAAAGGAAACATTTTGGATAGAGCGTTTAAATGCTACAGTAGCTCCAGGACTCAATGAAATGCATACATATAAGCATTTCTTGTAAAAGAGATGATGGAAAAATCAGGGAATTGGTGGGCAAAAATAATAAGGTGGAGCAATCAATATATAGCCAGAGAGGATATGATGAGTTGGTCAATCCTATCGAGGTGTTGATGGATGGAGGTAGTCTGAGCATGGGCCTGAATTCATCTCCCATTTGGATATCTTAGTCCTCCAGAAGCTGGGATTAACTAATACAGCTTAAGGGATGAGTGAAAAATAGTAAACTAGATAAAAAGTAACCAATAGGGATCCATACGAACGGGCAATCTAAAGGTGGTGACGTGTAACAGATCCGGGTGTAGGATATGTGAGTTGCATGCCATCACCAAATAGAGGCGATCTTGATATTTAGATATGTAAATGTATTGTATATGTACCAGTATCTTCTTTTGTAATAGTGTATGTGAATGACTGTTTATGCATACGTATTGGCACCACTGGGCCTGACTGTGTTCCGGGTGGCATCTACCCTAAAGGGAGATGGCAGCCTAAGTATTGACATCTACATAGAAAGTAAGAGCAATGAATATAAATGAATGATAAAAGTAGTAACAACATTTCGGATTGACAGAAAAAAGAACAAATATAAGTATAAACATAATTATTTAAACTTATGACTGAATTATGCATATTATCATTTTATCAGCATATTCTCCCATGCTCGCCCCGGGGAACATCAGATGGTAGACCTTGGTGAGCCTGGTCGGACCTACAGGTAGGCCATCGGTGTGGTGCGATTTATATATATATATATATACCGTATGCATGTAGCTATAAGTGATGTAAGCGATACAAAAAGCAATTTGTGATCATTATGTTGGAAATGATATTAATGCTTGTTGTTCATTTTAGTATACAGTTGATATCGTGCATTCTCCTGAGGAAGCGGAGATTCCGCGAAACATGTCGGGAAGCACTGATGTTATGACTGTGGAATCAATATATCTGTAGTCCATTATGTGGGATAAGTGGAATGTATAGATATGATTTTAATGGAACATTGTTGTACGTATATGGAATACAATTTTAGTGTTTTATACAAATGTGAAGTCTGTGAGCCTATTGTGGTACCAGGAAAAGTCCCGTAGCCCCATTTTTTCAGTTTTTGGTTAGTCCCCATTCTCATGGAAGGGACAACATAGCTTTATAGAAAGTGGGACGTAGGTACCTTCATCGTTCTGTTTAGAACAATACAACACTGAGCTTTATCTATAACTATTTAGAGGTATCAGCAAACTTTATTGACGGAGACTCTGTTTATGGCCCAGAAAGCTCTTGCTTATGGATTCAACCAAGATCTCCATCTGTCAGGAAATGGATACAACTGGTAAACCAAGATCTACCTTTTGAAAAACGAGTGCATGAGAACAGAGGTTGCACACAAAAATACAATAAAATATGGGATGTGTGGAGCTCCCCTGCCCTCACAATATCTGATATTTAAATTTGAACTGCCTTCTTTGTCTTTAGGTCTCACAGAGATCAATAGACATCTATGGATATGATATTATTTTATTGGGTACAATCATATATTTGACTTAAAGTGGAGTTCCACCCAAAAGTGGAACTTTCGCTTTAAGGGAAGGTGACCGCCCGACATGCCACAATTGGCATACCATTTTTTGGGGGGACCTGTTTTGAAAGGGTCCCAGCTGCACTTCCTGTCCTGGCTCCATGGAGCCGGAAGGAAGTTCACCTTCACCCCCTCCCACCCGGCGATCTTCTGGGACACATCACAGGTACACCGGCCATTCAGGCAGTGCACCAGGACTCACGCATGCGCAGCGCGCGGCCTTCTTTGAAGCCAAAGCCAGGCGCCCACACTTGTGATGCTGGCGCTGCACGGAGGAGGGGGAGAAGAGCGATGCTGCGGGAGGCCACATCGCTGGAGCCTGGGACAGGTGAGTGTCCAATTATTAAAAGTCAGTAGCTACACTTTTTGTAGCTGCTGACTTTTAATAGGGTGGAACTGCGCTTTAAGATGCTGCTGTATTTGTGTACATTTTACCATTTCCCTTTGTACTGGAGTATTTGCTCTGCATATTTCATGATACTCATGTTGAGCAAAGTTATCACATATGTATAATGTTTTGCATATCTGTCAATAAAAAGAATAAAAAAAAAAAACAAAACTGCGTTTTGTATTTACTCAGGCTATCTCTGTGCATTATAAAAAAATCTTTGATGATCTGCAGTGTTAATTTCGTCGACTAAAACATTTTAGTCGACTAAAATACGACTAAAACTAAAACAATTTAGATGACTAAAATCAAAGTGGCATTTTAGTCAAAAGACTAAGGGCCGGTTCACACTGAGGCGATCCTAGGCGATTTGCGATCCGACTTGTGTCGCCCCAATTCGCCTCAAATCGCCTGACATCAGAAATCCCATTGGAATGAATGGAGCCGTCTTAATATGCGCTACTCAAGTCCAAAGTGATTCCAAAAAAGGTTCCTGTACTATTTTCAAGCGGCTTCTAGGCGAATTGAGCCCATAGAAGTCAATGGAAGTTCGCTTCCAAGTCGGATCCCAGTCTATGAAGACGCGACTTTCCAGGAAGAAGAACATAATTTTGCCAGAAAACACATCTCTCATGTCCCAGGTACTCGTGTTGAAATCGCCTGAAATCGCGCAGAAGTCGTGCCGAAACCGGCCCTTAGACTAAAACTAAACTGAAATTTGACGTCAAAATGAACACCGGTCTGTAGTGCATGTTAATATCTCAATACCATAAATAATGACATTCGATTGTTCACTCCAGCAGTACATAATGAGTTTGGAAATTGGAGCAAAATGCTTAACCGTTTCCCGACCGGCTCGTGTACATTTACTGCTGCAGAGTGTCACTGTACAGCGAATCGCCGTCCACAAACGGTGGCTCGCGCGTGCGCAGCTAGCAGATGGGAGCATGCCAACGTGCTCTCGTGCCCCTGCACTCTGCAGGAGTGTGCCCACGGCTTGGGCGGCCCCGATGTCCACCGGCGAGCGGCAATGACCTGGCAAAGAGAAAGAACAGGGAACCACCGATGTAAACATATTGGTTCCCCACTCTGTCAGTGGGAATTTAAAAGATCTACTGATCCCTATCACTGGGATCAGTTAGATCTCTTATGCCCCTGACAGCCCAGCCCCCACACAGTTAGAACACGCTTAACCCCTAGATCGCCCCCTGCAGGTTAACCCCTTCACTGACAATGACAATCATACAGTAATCAGCGGATACTTAAATTTATGATCGCTGTATAAATGTCATTGGTACCAAAAAAGTGTCAAAAATGTCACACATGTCCGCCCCAATATCAAAGTCCCAATAAAAAAATCACAGATCGCCGCCATTACCAATAAAAAAAAAAAAAAAAAAAAAAGATAAAAACGCCAGAAATTAATTCTCATGGTTTGTAAATGCGGCAACTTTTGCGCAAACCAATCAAACGGCGATAACGTTTTTTTTTACCAAAAATATGAGGAAGAATATAAATCGGCCAAAACCGATGGAAAAAAAAAAATGTTTTTTATATGTTTTTTTTTTTGGATTTGTATTTTAGCAAAATGTAAGAAATACTTTTGCAAAATTGCCACTCTTTTTTTTGTTTATAGCGGTGATCAGAAATGACGCAGAGGTGACCAAATACCACCAAAAGAAAGCTCTATTTGTGGGGAAAAAAGGACGCAAATTTAGTTTGGGTACAACGTCGCACGTGCAATTGTCAGTTAAAGTGATGCAGTGCTGAATCGCAAAAAGTGCTCTGGTCCTAACATGCAAAATCCTTGCAGGGGTGAAGTGGTTAAATAATGCATTACAGTTTAACTGCACCCATTCGATTTTAGTTGACTAAAATGTCTTGGAGATTTAGTCGACTAAATACGACTAAAACAAACAATTGCAGAAGACTAAAATGGGACTAAAACTAAAATTCCATTTTAGTCCTAAGACTCAAATGAAATCAAAATTTGCTGGAAAAATTAACCACTTGCCGACTGCCGTCTGACGGCGACAAAGTGGTTTGATATCGCAAACCGCTGTCATATGACGGCGGCTGCGAGATCCTGCACTGAGCACGCTCACTGTGTTTGGGGGGGGCCAGGAAGTGGGTAGGGCGGACTCGATCGCCGCTGGCTACCCGCGATGGCCCCCCCGCAGTGAAAGAACGGAGGTCTGTGCATGTAAACACGGATCTCCGTTCTCATAGAGGGGGAAGGGCTGTGATCACAGGCTTCCTGTATATGGGAGCCGTGATCACTCCCCTCCCCCTGCCAGCCCAGCACCAATACAGTGAGAACACTTCCAGGGAACACAGTTAACACTTAGAGCGCCCCCTTCAGGTTAACCCCTTCACTGCCAATGGCATTTACACAGTAATCAGTGCATTTTTATAGCACTGATCGCTGTATAAATGGCAATGGTCCCAAAAAGTGTCAAAATGGTCCGACATGTCCGCTGCAATATCGCAGTACACCGCCATTACTTGTAAAAAATAAACACCCCAGATATTAATTCTCATCATCCGTAAACGCGGCAACTTTTGCGAAAACCAATCAAACTTTGCGATTGCGATTTTTTTTACCAAAAATATGAGGAAGAATATAAATCGGCCAAAACCGATGAAAAAAATGTTTTTTTATATATATATTTTTTTTTTTATTTGTATTTTAGCAAAAAGAAATTTGGATTTTTTTGCAAAATTGTCGCTCCTCTTTTGTTCATAGCGGTGATCAGAAATGACGCAAAGGGGATCAAATACCACCAAAAGAAAGCTCTATTTGTGGGACAAAAATGATGCAAATTTTGTTTGGGTACAACGCCGCACGACCGCACAATTGTCAGTTAAAGCGATGCAGTGTCGAATCGCAAAGAGTGCTCTGGTCCTAACATGGGAAATCCTTCCGGGGCTGAAGTGGTTAACATGGATGATCTGAATCATTTAAGTGTAACAAACATGCTAAAAAAAAAAAATCAGGAATGGAGCAAATAGTTTTTCACAGCACTGTAAATGTGTCAGTGTTATTTTACAGTACGGCAGCCCTGAACCGCTTAAGGATGGCCCCATGTACATATACTGCGGCAGGGCGGCCCTTAAGTGCATAATCGCGTACCTATATGTGATCCTTGTGAACGGCTCTGGGGGGCACACGCATGTGATTGGACACAGCGGGAGCCAATCAGCGGTTGCCCATCCGCGATCACTCGGTGGAGAGAGAGAAAGACGGTCTGCCTATGTAAACACGGCAAACCATCTTCTGTCAGCGAGAGACCCCCTGTGATTCCTGCTCATCGGGAACACAGAGGTCTCTCTTCCTCGAGTGCACAGCTAAAGAACAACTGCAGAGAACACATTTAACCCTTTGATCGCCCCCAAGTGTTAACCCCTTCCCTGCCAGTGTCACTTATACAGTGACAGTGCATTTTTTTAGCTCTGATCAATTTGTGTTAGTGCCACTGGTTCCCAAAAAGTATCACTAAGTGTCAGATTTGTCCGCTGCAGCGTTGGTCCCACTAAAAATTGCTGATTGCCGCCATTTTTAGTAAAAACATTTAAAAAAATAAAAGTCCATAAATCTATCCCATATTTGTAGACAGTATAACTTTTGCGCTAACCAATCAATATACGCGTATTGGGATTTAATATGTAGCAGAATACAAAATGGCCTAAATTAATGAAGAAATTAAATTTTTTACATTTTTTTTAATTGAGATTAGGGCAGCCATCAGAAATTTTGGGGCTCCTTTACACAGCTTTAGACTTGGGCCCACCAACCCGTCTCACCACCAACATTCCCCAGGGCCTGCCCACTGGCCATCCCACCACGTCCGCCCACTGGCCAGGGGTATATATATGTTGCAGCCATTAAAGTGAAGTGAAGCTTGCAATGCATGCTAGTGTCACGTACCTGGTGGTGGAGTCTGACTTATGCAGTGGGCAACCTCTCTTACGACCCTGATTCCTGAACCCCTGGTAGTGTGGACAGGGAGCTCGGGAGTGCAGGGAGGCACGAGGGTCGGACTGGGTCACAGGTGGTGGTGTGCTGGTCCGTGAGGTGCTCGTGCAAGCTGAAGCGTGGTGGTGCAGGCCGGGTCGGTAACGGGCTGGCAGAGCAGTACAGATGGGTCAGGCTGAAGAGTAGTCGGGTGCAAGCAGAGTTCGTTAACTGGCGGGCAGTAAGGTACAAGGGAGCAGGCAGAAGAGTGGTCGTGGAAGCCGGGGTCGGTGCAGGCGGAGATCAATAGCAGAGTCAAGGCAAGCCGGGTCACAGGAACAAACAATCAGGATCACAGGTTGCTGCAGGAACACACAAACGCTATAGAACGGACAGCACTCTCCACAGGAAGCAGGAAGTTTAAATAGAGCTGCTCATCCAGGAAGTAGAGGAATCCACACCCATCTGCAATTAACCCTTAGCACAGTCTTTTTCTAACACTAGTGTGGGATCCAAAGGGTTAAAAAAAACAGTTCACAGGCAGCACAGCCTCACCCAATGCTTGCAATAAAACCTCACACCTTACCCTAGGTGCTGGAGGTCCCAAACTTGGACCCGTTGTGGTCCAGGGGGCCTTTCCATGTGACCCAAGTTTGGTATTTTTATTGCCTATGGTTCGGAAGAACGGTGTCCCCCTCCCATAGACTCCAATGTTAAGTCCGAAATTCACTCGACAATTGCCGGTCAATGACTGGTCACTTTGAGGACCTGGTACGGCCGAACCACAGGTGCTGGAGGTCCCACACTTGGACCAGTTGTTGCCCAGAGGGCCCTCTCTATGTGACCCAAGTTTGGTATTTTTATTGGCTATGGGTGTCCCCTACCATAGACTCCAATGTTAAAGACTGCTAAAGTCTTTGTTGTAAGGGCCCCTTGATACACTGGGGCCCCTTACAACAGCACTGCTGATGGCGGCCCTGAATGAGAATGTTTTATAGCAGAAAGCAAAAAATATTGTTTTTGTTTTTTTTTTTTCAAAATTGTCGGCCTTTTCTTGTTTATAGCGCAAAAAATAAAAACCGCAGAGGTGATCAAATACCACCAAAAGAAAGCTCTGTTTGTGGGGAAAAAAAGGACACCAATTTTATTTAGGTGCAACGTTGCACGGCTGTGCAATTGTCAGTTAAAGCAACACAGTGCCGTATTGCAAATAATGGCCTAGTCAGTAAAAGGGGGTAGAGCCTTCTGGGGCTGAAGTGGTTGAGAAAATGTATTTGATGGGGTTTCCTTTGTATGGTCTCCAACACTTTTATTCCGCCCAGTTAGAAGATTACTAATGAGGCAGTAAAACAGATTCTGGTGAGAATTTACTAAAAACAAAAAACCCCTCCCACCGAATCGCATCTCATTCCATCACATATCCCAAAACTAAGGACGATTATTCCTCATTTTAGGATGGCGGTGAAGACATGAAAATTATAATTCTCCTTAGAGCCCATGCTTTTCATACACTGCACTGGTGATGGGCAAAATGCATGGCATCCAACTAAATTGACCCAAAAGAAGTGTACCTGCTGGGCAGACCCTCTCTCCATTTATCCCGGTGCCCACCGTCACCGAGACTGAAAGTGATGGAAAATCTAAAATATTAGATTTGTCACCAAACCACAGGAACAGAGGGTAAATCTCCTAATGTGGGCAGCAGTTCTGGAGAAAAACATCCAGGAGGGGAATTCCTATCGCATTCAATGGATTTCCTCTCACTTCTTGCTGTGTCTTTGGGACCGATAAATCTCCCCAACCAGCAAAACAACTAAAATTGATTTTAACACATCCCTAGTCCAGCCAAACTAAAAAGAAAAGTTTAGGCTATACATATACTTTCAAGCTGAACACCAGGCAGAAAAAAACCTTTAACCACTTCAATACCGGGCACTTTAACCCTTCCTGCCCAGGCCAATTTTGAACTTTCAGTGCTGTCACACTTTGAATGACAATTGCGCGGTCATGCAGCACTGTACCCATATGACATTCTTATGATTTTTTTCACACAAATAGAGCTTTCTTTTGGTGGCATTTAATCACTGCTGGGGGTTTTATTTTTTGTTAAACAAAAAAAGACAAACTTTTGAAGAAAAAATAACAAAAACATTTTTCATAGTTTGTTATAAAATTGTGCAAACAGGTAATTTTTCTCCTTCATTGATGTGCACTGATGAGGCTGCACTGATGGGCACTGATAAGGTGGCACTGGTAGGTGAAACAAACAAACCACAACGGGGTCCTCTACCTGCGCAAATATATTAAAGAGGATTGGGTTTACTTCCTCAATATAACCCTGTAAAGTAGAAGCATAATGGGCTACTATGCAACTTACCTGCCTGCGACGTCCAGCGATGTCCCCTCTCCTCTGAGACTGGCCGGAGTCGCGCGGGAGCCGCCAGTCACGGCACAAGGTCAGTGGAGGGACGCCACAGAGGCCATTTCTCTGTGCATGTAATGACATGACGTCGGCACATGAAAAACACTGCATATCTCCTGAACTGTGCCGGTTGGGGAGATATGCAGGGCACCTACAGGTAAGACTTATTCTAGGCTTACCTGTAGCATAAAGTGGTTGTCACAGGTTGACAACCACTTTAAATTAACTATAAATAAATGTTTGAGAGCTGCTTGTTGTAAAGACTCAAAAAAGTCCTACTGGTAATGTATAGAATATTTTAAATCGCGCTATCAGCGGTTGTATACCCAGCCTAAAAAAAAAAAAAAAAAAACAACCTGCAAGAGAATAGCATAATGAGCTAGCATACTAGCTCATTATGAAATACTCACCTTGGAATGAAGGTCCCCTCTGAGGGAGCGGACATCTTCCCTCAGTTCTGGCTTCCGGGTATGCGGCTCCAGCGCTGTGACTGGCCGGAGCCGTGAGACATCACTCCCAACATGCACACGGGAGCCGTTTTTCCGGCAAGGTCCGGCGCTATGTGCCAGGACTTCATAGCGCATGCGCCGTTACCATCGCAGCTGCTTGCAGGGGGAATATCTCCTAAACCATACAGGTTTAGGAGAAATTCATTTTACCTACAGGTAAGCCTTATTATAGGCTTTTAACTGGGACTGGCGCTTACCTTTTTGTTTGTCTTATTATAGGCTTACCTGTAGGTAAAAGTCGCTATAATGGTTATACAACCGCTTTAAAGCGCAAGCTATACATTTCTTATTGTACATAAAGGTGCAATACAGGTAACCGCTAGGGGTCACTAATAAATGTGCAATATAAATATATTTAAATATATATTTAATATGTGTGACCGCACAGGTAGGGGGCACTGCTCCGCAGTGCTGATATGCATTGGTGGGCCCTGGTAGGTGGCTCTGGTGGGCACTGCTTAATAGGACCGATGTCCAGTTTACTCCAGACCGTAATCTGCTTCTTTTTTTTTGTCCTCACACTGTCAGCACGAGGACAAAAAAATAAGCTGATTACCGGTTTTGTTTACATCATGTGATCAGCTGTCATTGGCAGACAGCTGAACACATGGTAAGGGGCCGGGTTCGGCCCTTATTCCGATCAGCTGAGTCTCATGGGGCGTGCAGGCATCACATGCATGGGAGGACGTACATGGAAGCCCAACCAGCAATTTAGGCCCGCGCTGTAGCTGTCTCTCGGCTTAGCATGGGCATGAAGAGGTTAAATATATTTCTCATTAATAATAAGAACTTTTGGTTTATTAGGGAGGATGGGGAACCGTGAAGCAGGAGTAAACCTTTTAATGTGGGCGTCTCCCAACCCTTTAAGAGGTTTAGGACGCCGGCAGGCAGGGTGGGGCTTAAAAGCACGTGACTGCCGTGATTGGCTGTCACATGTCCCAAAAAGCTTTCACTTAGGCGCCGGTAACTGTGCCAGGGGCGCGCACCACGCATGCTTTCGGCACAGCTGTATGGACAGCGATTCATGCAAATATGTGGCCCCCTGGCGCCAAGAGGCGGCATGTTGGCGTGTGGCCGATGCCAAAGGAGTTAAATAAATATGTTGCTGTTCCTGGTCAATGTACGATGTGTGAAGCGACTCTGATTGTTGAGCTATGTACATGAAATTGTCATACAATTGTTATGTAGTCACTCTCTGAGGATGAGCGTCATTCTCTATGGACTCTCTGGAACGTCGTTTTTTCTTTGTTTGGTTTGTTACATTTTCAATAAACTTTCTCCCCAAATTTAAAAAAAATATATTTCTCAACAGCTACAAGGGAAATAAAGAGTCAAACACCTTTGCAAACACCGATATTGTCAAAGTAGCAGTGACATCATCACTGTGCTGTACATTGCAGAACTGTGGGAGGGGCCCAGCAGGCCCACCCTAGAATGTTAGGTGAGGGGCACAATGCCCAGCATGGATGGCACTCAGTGGCAATTACAGATGCCACCCTAGACCACCAAGGAATCAGTGCTGCCTATCAGTGCTCACCAGTCCCATTTATCAGTGGCACCTATGAGTGCCCATCAGTGCCTGTCAGTGCTGCATATAAGTGCCTCATTATCAGTTCTTGTCCATGCCACCTCATCAGTGCCCATCGGTGATGGAGAAAACATACTTATTTATAAAGTTTTTCAACAGAAACAGATAAACTCTTTTTTCAAAATTTTCGGTCATTTGTTTATTTGTAGCGCAAAAAAAATAAACACCCCAGAGGTGATCAAATACCACCAAAAGAAAGCTCTATTTGTGGGTACAAAATGATAAAAATGTCATTAGTGTACAGTGTTGCACGACCGCACAATTGTCATTCAAAATGTGACAGTGCTGCAAGCTGAAAACTGGTCTGGGCGGAAAGGGGGGTAAGCGCCCAGTATTTAAGTGGTTAAATAAAAAAAAAACGGATTTTTTATTTATTTATTTATTTATTCCTGTATAGTGAGGAATGGTCTGGTAATAGAGGAGGATATATACTATATACCAGAAATAGGGGACCCCCCCAATTACTGATATGTGTTTGTGAATTCAGCCCCCCCCAATAAATAGACCTTTTTTTCCAGCAGCCAAGAAATTCAAAATTTGAAAAAAAAAAAAACGGCAGTTATTTTCTGGGTACAGCCAGCAGATTTGACCTTTAGAGAGCTAAAAATAGCGCAGCGCATGCTGGAGTCAGAAATGCATGCATTGTCCATAGAGAGGAATAAAATGATGTTATTATGGGCTGCACAGATGTCTCATATTTCCTTTTATTAGACATATAAAATTCTGATACCCAATCCTTC
>BLSH010310085.1:12163-29504 GCA_018402905.1 Glandirana rugosa
TTTTGACGTCTCTTGTGTTTAAGTTATTTTCTGGGTACAGCCAGCAGATTTGACCTTTAGAGAGCTAAAAATAGTGCAGCGCATGCTGGAGTCAGAAATGCATGCATTGTCCATAGAGAGGAATAAAATGATCTTATTATGGGCTGCACAGATGTCTCATATTTCCTTTTATTAGACATATAAAATTCTGATACCCAATCCTTCCCATAGTGGATCCAATGGAGTGGTTTACAACTTATGGGGAGGAGTCATGTGACCATATATGATGATGTCATTTGTTGTCATGGCAACGCAGCCCCAGCTGCTGGCAGGAACTCAGCAGTGGGCGGAGTCATGTGTGATGTCACAGTGTGAGAGCCCAGTACAGGGAAGCTCCCAACAGCTGGAGCTCAGACTGTGAGAGAGTGTAGAGGGAGAAGGAAGCACATTTGTGTTCTCTGCAGTTTTATCATTATTTTTAGAATAATGCGATTTTTTACAAGAAAAAACTTTTACAGGATGGGGAATCCTCTGATCGCCAACGCAGAGGGACCCGTTTTATTAATGAAAGTGGCTCCTTTATCACAGGACCACCCACCTACCACCCAGCCCATACTACCTACCCCCCAGAAGGGTTGGTGCTGGGCAATTGGACAATTATTTAAGAAGAGGAAGGGAAGATACAATGTGAAGAGTCCTCTGATCAGCAACAAAGAGGAAACCGTTGTCCTTCTCAGAGTGACCCCCATAACAGAGGACCGCCCACCTGAGGATACCGCCCCTCCAAGGGGTGGGGGGAGGGTAAATGGGCGGGGGGACGAGGAAGCTGCACACAGACTGCAGCCCATTCATCAACAGAAATCCTCAAAAGACGCCGCCATTGGTGAGTATTATAATATATAATGTATGTCACCCACACATATACTTATATACACTGACACCCACATACAGTATATACTATATACACTTGTCCACCGCAATACCTAAATATACATTGCGGCTTGCAAGTAGGTTAGTGGGGTATGGATGAGGACCGGAGCGACATCATGACATCACTTCCTGTCTAGAGTGGATTAATTATTATTTTTTTAACTACTTCAGCCCTGGAAGGATTTCCCACTTTAGGACCGGAGTACTTTTTGAGATTCGGCACTGCGTCGCTTTAACTAATAATTGTGCGGTCGTGCGACGTTGTACCCTAACAAAATTTGCGCCCTATTTTCCCCACAAATAGAGCTTTCTTTTGGTGGTATTTGATCACCTCTGCGTCATTTCTGATCACCGCTATAAACAAAAAAAGAGCTACAATTTTGCAAAAAAAAAAAATTTTTTTTACTTTTTGCTAAAATACAAATCCCAAAAAAATATAAAATAAACATTTTTTTCATCGGTTTTGGCCGATTAATATTCTTCCTCATATTTTTGGTAAATATCGGCGTTTATTGTTTGGTTTGCGCAAAAGTTGCCGCAGTTACGAATGATGGGAATTAATTTCTGAGGTTTTTATATATATTTTTTTTAAATTTTTTTTTACTAGTAATGGTGGCAAGCTGCGATTTTTAGCGATACTGCCATATTGGGGCGGACATGTCGGACCATTTTGACACTTTTTTGGGACCATTGGCAATTATACAGCAATCAGTGCTATAAAAATGCACGGATTACTATGTAAATGCCATTGGCAGTGAAGGGGTTAACCTGGAGGGGCGCTCTAAGAGTTAAATGTGTTCCCGCAGTGTGTTCTAACTGTACGGGTAGCCGGTGGAGATCGTGATAACGAACCACTTTGCCACCGCCATGCTACGGCAAGCGGTCGGCAAGTGGTTAAACAAGCGGATCCCCGTTCTGACAAGGAAGATGAGAGATCATCTGTTCTCTGTGATCGGGGTCAACGATCTCTCACCTCCTCCAGTGAGCCCATCCCCCCATACAGTTAGAAACAAATAGCAGGGAACACACTTAACCCTTTGATCGCCCCCCTAGTGTTAACCCCTTCCCTGCCAGTGACATTTATACAGTAATCAGTGGCTATTTATGAAATGTTTTTAAATATCAGTGGCCCCAAAAAAGTGTCCGATCTGTCCGCCACAATATTGCAGTTGCACTAAAAAAAAAAAAAAATGCAGATCACCACCATTACTAGTAAAAAAAATGATAAAAAAACACCATAAATCTATTCCCATTGTTTGTAGGCGCTATAACTTTTGCACAAACCTATCAATATGCGCTTATTGCGATTTTTTTACCAAAAATATGTAGAATACGTATCGGCCTAAACTGAGGAAGACTTTTTTTTAAATATTATAGCAAAAAGTAAAAAAATTGTTTTTTTTTTTCAAAATTGTCGCTCTTTGTTAATAGCGCAAAACATAAAAACCGCAGAGGTGATCAAATAAAACCAAAAGAAAGCTCTATTTGTGGTAAAAAAAAAAGGACACGTTTTGTTTGGGTACAACGTCGCACGACCGTGCAATTGTCAGTTACAGCAACGCAGTGCCGTATCACAAACAGTGCTCTCGTCAGGAAGGAAGGGGGCAAATCCTTCTGGGGTTGAAGTGGTTAAAATAACAAACATGATGTACTTACCTTCTCTGTGCAGCAGTGTTGCACAGAGTGGTTCCTATCCTCCTCTTCTGGGGTCCCTCAGCAGCACCCCTGGCTCCTCATCGCATCGAGTGCCCCGATGGAGAAGCGATTTCCCTCTGGGCATCTGTGCTGGGCATCTGCTGCGTCTATTGACACAGACAGCAGGACTTGGCCCCGCCCCCTGGCTCCCACGTCATTGGATTTGATTGACAGCAGTGGGAGCCAATGGTTGCACGGCTATCAATCTATCCAATCAGAACTCGAGACATCGGCTGCAGTGGGTGTGCCCGTCCCCGTTGCTGGAAAGACCGGGTTCAGGTAAGCAAAAGGGCTGCTGCAATACAGGAGATTTTTCAACTTAATGCATAGAATGGATTAAAGTAAAAAACCGATCACTTATATACATATATATATATATATAAAGATGGAAATGTGTGCAGATCCCGCGTCACACCAATAAATGCCAAGTAAATAGCGGAATAAAAAGAATTTTTTTCCTTTTTTCTCTCTCCAGAAGAAAATAATGACCCGACCGCCAACAAGGAAAATTTGACTAAAGAGGTTCAACCCACCAGCGAGATCCATCAGACTCCGGAACGCAGCAATTATGGATCATCATGGAAACGCCTCCCACTGGCTTCAGACCGCAGCTCAATACAGAATGTTCTGCCTTTGACCAGATCAGTCCACGCCGCAATATGGAATGGTCCAATTTTATCCAGATTATTCCACGTCGCAATGCAGAGTGGTCAATCGTTATTCAGTTTATTTCACGGCGCAATAAAGGATGGAGCATCTTTATTTAGATTATTCCACGTCACAAAATCTAATGCTCCATCTTCACATGGAACCTTCCACACTGCAATATGCAGTGGTCCATATTCATTCAGATCTTTCCACACCGCAATATGGAGTGGTCCACCTAGGCCTGGATCATCCCACAGCGCAACACTGAATGGTCCATCTTCATCCGGATCATTCAACAGTGCAATGTGGAGCGGCCCACCCTCACACAGATCAGAGGACAATGCAATATTAAACGAATCGTCTTCAAGCGGTTCGGTTACCAACGATCAGCCACATGGTCTATCAATGAACAGCTTTACCTTCCATAAAGTGCTTGGAAAGGGGGCCTTCGGGAAGGTGCTGTTGGCCTCGCATCCTGCCATTCAACAAAAGATGGCAGTGAAGCTGGTCAAGAAAAGTCGAATGATTAAAAACCCTGCGTCTGCCCTAATAGAGTCTGCCGTAATGCAAGTCGGTGCCATCATGCCCTTCATCACTCATCTACATGCGTCATTCCAGACAAAGGTAAGTCTCTCCACCTTACAATTTCTTGGTCTCTTTCCTGTATTGCCCTCCACCACTCATCCAGACCCCCAAAATACTCAAATGGTGACTTTTTTGGTAGTCGGTACACACACAAGGTGAAGCTTCCCACAATGCCGGTGTTCTGTCAGAATCGGTGACCCATCAAATTTTGTAATGGAAGTGATGTTCCATCGCGGCCATCTTGGTACAGCCCCGCACTCGTCCGCATTAAGCCTATAGTCAGAAGTCGGCAAGCGGACATCTTTTTCACCCACCGAAGTCTTGCAATCCACACTTGTTTTTAACAGTAAACAGCTTATACACTGAAATGCAGTATTTAGGCACCCGTCAGACTGTTTTGATGTTAAATCGTAAAAGAAGCGGTGTTCTGTCAGATTAGCAAACCAGTAAGATCGTCAGGCTTGCCCCTGCTTTGCAAGTTCAACATCAAAACAGTGTCACGGATTTCTAAATACTGTATTTGACTATATAAGCTACGTTTACTGTTAAAAATAAGTGTCTAATGCAAGACTTCAGTGGGTGTAAAAAGATGTCCACTTGCCAACTTCTGACTGTAGGCTTACTGTGGACGAGTGTGGGGTGTACCAAGATGGCCACGACAGAACGTCACTTCCATTACAAGATTTGATAGGTCGCCGATTCTGACGAAACATCGGTCTTCATGCCCGTCTGTTAGTCCTTTGGGCACTGAATTGGAGGAGGTGGAAGGGAGCTCCACTTGTGTCCCACACCAGGGTTTTCTGAGAGTTCTGGCTCTAATCTGGGAAGCAGTATAGGTAAAAGCAGAACTTGAGCACGCCTCCTACAAGGCAGTAGGTTGGTTAGGTCAACTATACAGAGTAGAGGTCTTCTATAGAGAGGCTGTCATTGCTGATCTACTTCTGAAATTATCTGTTGCCTGGCTGCCTCTGGCCTCAAACCTTGTGTCGCTGAGTCAGAACCAGCCTACAACGAGGACAGAAGCCAGGCCTCCTTATCTACATGAGACTTCCAGGATAGTGACCAAAGTGCTGAAGTCACTGGATCACCACTAACTAGTACTGGGATCAGGAGAATCCAGCCATGGCGGCCTACATATTTTCTCCTGTTTGGTTTTCCTAACTTGTGTGCGTGTTTTTGCATATTCCTCCACAACGTGAAATCTGACAGGTCTGTAATGTAATCTCTACCTCTTCTTTTCACAGAATTATCTGGTCTTTGCAATGGAATTCCTGAGTGGAGGCGAGCTCTTAGGACTGATAAAAAATAAAGCCCCGCTGGATCTGAGAACCTTAAGGTAAGTCCAATGACGGGTCATGCTGGAGTCGGGGGTTGCTAACCACTGAGCATAGGCAGTGATGTATTCAGGCAATCTCTAACCTGGCCATCCATATTCCATCCATCCTTACCCCCTCCATGAATACCTTGTCCATCCATAATCCGTATATCCATATCCTGTCCATCCATAACCCGTCCATCCATATCCTCTCCATTTATCCATACCCCCTCCATCCATACCCTGCCCACCCTTACCCCATCCATACCCAGTGCCATTCATACATCCATACCCCCTCTAGCCATACCCTGTCCATCCATAACCCATCCATCCATACACCCTCCATCTATATCACTTACTCTATCCATCCATAACCCTTCCATCAATACCACGTTCATCCATATCCCGGGCATCCATGCCCCCGTCCATCCATAATCCGACTATCCATTTTCTCCTGTTTGGTTTTCCTAACTTGTGTGCGTGTTTTTGCATATTCCTCTACAACTTGAAATCTGACAGGTCTGTACCCAGTGCCATTCATACATCCATACCCCCTCTAGCCATACCTTGTCTATCCATAACCCATCCACCCATACCCCGTCCATCCATACACCCTTCATTAATACCATGTCCATCCATACCCCCATGCATCCATAAACCCTCCATCTCTATCACATACTCTATCCATCCATAACCCATCCATCAATACCACGTTCATCCATATCCCAGGCATCCATGCCGCCGTCCATCCATAGTCCGACTATCCATACCCTGTCCATCCATAACCCATCAATCCATACCCCCTCCATACATACCCCTTTGTACTTTTAGCCTTTATTGGTCTGTGATAACTTTGAATGCTAATTCATATTTTTCTTTCTCTATCAGATTCATCACTGCAGAAATTTTATGCGGCCTAAAGTTCCTGCATTCTCACAATGTCATACACAGGTAAGGATTAGATGTCCTTTTTTTCTGGTACCCTGGGCATAAACCGGAATTGAACCCTTGCCATGTGGTGGGAGAAGCCCCACTAGAAGGGTATTTTCTAATTTTCCCCAAATTCAGTATTAATGGGTCACTCCACCAAAACTAATCTTGTAGTTTGGGGCGAAACAGCCCCTTGGCTTGTGATATGTTTTGGTGAATCAGGAAGACTTTCCACCAGAGTTCCCAGTTGTGTTGCCTCCCATAAAGTCTCCTTCCAACTGCTGCAGAAATATCGGCACTCATGCCATATTCTGCTTAATGTAGGATTAATACAAAATCCAGCAGTGCAGATGAGACCTCTTCACGATGAATATAGTAGGTGGATGGAGATGGAAACCCCAGAACAGAGATCTTCCACCCATCAATCTTCATTCTTCTTTGCATAGATGTATATTTTGTATCTCTCTGTAATATAATGTGGGATATGCAGAGCTAACTGTTCACTTCTTCTCTTCACAGAGATCTCAAACCTGCAAATATTCTGCTGGACAGTGAAGGACATGTCAGGATTGCGGATTTCGGCCTATCCATGGTTGGAATCACAGAGACTAATAGGATCACAGCACGTGCGGGTACCATATCATACATGGCCCCAGAGGTAAGATTCCTGATATCCTCATATTAGACTGAATTATAATGTGTAGTATGGGATATAGAGAAGACATAAAAGGACTCCCCTTTCATTAAATGTAGAATTCCTCTACTGGGGCTCCGGTTGCTTTCAATGGGTCTCAAGGCCAGAACTGTATCCAACATAAAGGGGGGGGGGGGGGTTTGAGAGTTGCAGCAGTGTTGGAGCGCCTTTGTGGAGGACATTGAGGCCGAGTGCAGATGGATGGATCTGTCAGGCCTGATTAACTCCTTCTCCTTACAATGGCGAGAGCTTGTGATGATTGAGCTATTGGGGTCTGTACACCTTTATCTGCCTCCTTTATTTGAAGTCTAACTCTAGGCAAAACCTTTTGGATAGAGTGGGGGTATAGGTGCTCAACCTATGCTCCTCCATCTATTGTGGAACTGCAAGTCCAATGAGGCCTTGCAAGGCTGATAGTTACAAGCATGAGTCACAAAGGCAGAGGCATGATGGGCATTTTAGTTTGGCAACAGCTGGAGGGCCGCAGTCTGAGCTCCCACTGGTCAAGTTTTTATTGGTGTCTTCATTGTGGAGATTTATCTTCTATTTGCACTAGTGACCATTGTCCCTGAAATGAAGAGAAAATCCAAAGTTTTGGAGTTGTCCCCTCACTTTGGGAGATTCCCTCTACGATGGGAAGTGATGGAGAATTTCTCCAATGGTACACAGGCAGCAAAATGTAATCTGCCAGGATTCCCAACTTTAAATGACTTGAGCCAAAACGAAAAAAACAAAAAATAAAACAGGTTTTGGCTATACATACATTTTAAGCCCCACCTCCAACAACCACAAGCCCCATCTCAGTTTGATGTATTTTGAGTACAATTTTAGGACTCCTGGGAGGCTTCATACATTCCATAAACCAGCATGGAGTCATCTCTGTCCTCTGCCTGTCCTAGGAAGATCCTCATTCTTTGTTTCTCTCTCTTATGTTTCTACAGGTCCTTCGAAAGTTGCCGTACTTCACCACGGCAGACTATTTCTCCTTGGGGGTAATAGTCTATGAGATGGCATTCGGCAGAAGTCCTTTCCCTAGTAACGGCAAGAACATAAAAAGATTTGCATGGGTAGTGCTCAACAGGGAACCTCGATACCCCGACAACATGGATCCCTGTCTTCGTGACTTCTTACAAAGGGTGAGTATACCTTCTCTTCAATCCTTCCAGGCTTGTGTTAGATGGTGGGTTGGAGGGAAAAGTAAGGAAGTTGAAATATGTCACTGTCAGAATCTAATATTAAAATTGGGAGGTTCTGTTGGTCACATATTGTTAGTGTTCTTGCAATGTTGCTTATTATACTTCATTCTTCTTTACAGCTCTTATATAAAGACCAGGAGGAAAGAACACGCCTAGTAAAGGGCTTGAGACGGCATCCATTTTTAAAGGAGATCGAATGGGCAGAGTTGAAAAAAAGAAAATTGCCCTCACCACTGAAATCAGAAACAGTAAGTTCATGAATTGTCCTTTTTTATTGTACTTGGTGATCCTGCCAATAACACATTTCCTGTCCAGGGGTGTGTTAATGCAGTGCAGTGCAGTGCTTCCTCTGACCAATAGAGGGAGCAGGGGTTGAAGGTTCCCTCTTGGGGTAATCACTGCACATCAGGGGTTGGGTTCACCAAGCTTTGTTACCATTTTCTGTATCGCTCAGAAATATTGATGAATGTTGTCTACTCTTTGCAGATTCCTGAGGAAGCAAAATATGGAATTATCAGATTGTCAGAAATTATGACCAGGGAGGATTTGGAGACACAGGAGCTGGGGAATTTCAGCGAATTCTCCTACATGAGCGAGCGTTTGAGGCAGCAGCCAATGGCCCCATCTCCATCATCACCATAATGGGGATAAAATGGGCCATTTTTGTGAGGCGGTAGACTACTATGAATATGGTCATAAATCCCTTGGAAGGGGGTAATTCCACTATAAAATCCATGGAGAGTTGTGACCATGGGCGTTCAGGGATAGCAAGTAAATTCAAACGCCCCCAAGCTTTGGTTCTGTCAACCTTGCTGCGAGCACAGGTGGGGCAGGCTTTCACATATTCTATGCAATCCTTATCGGCTGATGGTCACCAGAACGGTCTGGAGAGCAGGTCTGCAGTCTTGCGACCTCCAAAATGACCCGCCAGTTCATGGTCATGGCACAGTTCCAGAACTGCCAAACGCTGCTCCTCAGGGACAAAAATCTTTGTACCGAACCACCACAGCTCATCTTGAAGGGTCACCCTGGGATCCGGTGAAGTAGGGGACCCGGCAACAGATCGCCTGATCTGGGATAAGAGGTCCCCTTGGATCAACAGGAAATTGCGTGCCGGGAGGATAGTATCAGGTGGAGAAGAGTCCCTTGGTTCCAGGAACATCCATGACAGAGCGTCCGGCTTCACGTTTTTAGACTCAGGCCTGTAGGTGATATGCAGCTGGAAGCGGGAGAAGAAGAGAGCCCATCTGGCCTGGCAGGGCTTAAGTCTCTTGGCAGTGCGTAAGTACTCCAAGTTTTTGTGATCAGTAAAAACGAGGACTGGGTGCACGGCTCCTTTCAGCAGATACCGCCATTCTTGAAGAGCAGATTTTATGGCAAGAAGCTCCCTATCCCCCACATCATAGTTGCGTTCCGGGGGTGTCAGTTTCTGGGAGTAAAAGGCACTTGGATACAGTGCAGCTTTTGGTCCCTGTCTTTGGGAGAGGACCGCTCCGACTGCCGTCTCGAAGGCGTCCACCTCCAGTATGTAAGGCAGAGCAGGGTCGGGTTGGTTCAGGATCGGAGCGGAGGTGAAGAGCTCCTTGAGTCGCTGGAAAGCTACTTGTGCTTCAGGGGTCCAGTGAAAGCAGGAGGTCTGCTTTGTCAGTTGGGTGATGGGTGTGATTACAGCCAAAAACCCCTTGACGAACTTCCGATAAAAACTTGGTCTGGAAGGCCATTTTCCATTCATCCCCTTCCCTGATCCGAATGAGGTTGTAGGCCCCGTGGAGAAAACGGTGGCAGACGCAATCCGCTGGAATAGCTACGGAACTGCTTTGTCAGTTGGGTGATGGGTGTGATTGCAGCCAAAAACCCCTTGACGAACTTCCGATAAAAATTAGCAAAACCGACAAAACGCTGCACCGCCTTTTTGTCGGTAGGTGCAGGCCAATTTACAATGGTGGAGACCTTCTGGGGGTCCATTGTGATGCCTGAGAGGATAAACTCCAGGAAGGAGATGCTGGAGCACTCGAACGCGCACTTTTCAGCTTTAGCGTAGAGGCCGTGCTGACGAAGGCGCCTTAACACACTATTGACATGGGTCCGGTGCTCTTCCAGGGAAGGGGAGAAGATGAGAACGTCATCTAAATACACCACCACAAACAGATCAAGGAAGTCCCGGAAGATAACGTTAATGAGATGCTGAAATGTGGCTGGTGCATTGCAGAGTCCAAACGGCATGACCAGATATTCATAATGGCCGCACTTGGTCCGGAAGGCCATTTTCCATTCATCCAAGGATGGTCGGGTATAGGCAGGGTCGTCAACAGGCAGGCAGCAGAGGTACAGGAGGGCTAGGCAGAAGAGTGGTCATAGGCAATCCAGGGGTTAGTGCAGGCAGGAATGAGCAGAGGCAGCCAGAAAATGTCTTCTTCTAACATGGGGTTAGGGATTGAGGGGTTAAGCATCAGGAGGTTAGAGGGCTAGGGGAGTTAGGAGGTTAGGGGGATAGGGCTAGGGTTAAGCAGTGGGGATTTCAAATCCCTGGACTGCTAGAGCGGCGTGCCTGACAGTGCAGGATCGCAGGAAGGTAAAGTGGGACCTTGGGGGGGGTTCACTACACTCTGCTCTCCTGTGATCTGTACTAAAGCCCGCTGTCGGCCATGTTGTCAGGATGGGAAATAACTTACACTGGGTGGGCGGAGCCTGATGGGGGGGCCAAGAGATTAGTTCTGCTCTGACTGTTTAGGATTGCACTACACATAGCTCGGGACTGCACTACGCACAGTTAGGGTTTGTTAGGGTTTTAGGGTTAGGCATTAGGGGGTTAGGTGGCTAGGTTGAGGGCTAGGCTTAAGCAGCGGGGATTTCAAATCCCTGGACTGGTAGAGCGAATTGCTGGTGCTTGACAGTGCAGGATCGCAAAAGGTAGGTAGAGTGTGACCTTGGGGGGGGTCCAGTGTTGGGTCACCTGACAGATTTTATGTAAAGGTGAACTTACACTTAGCTCTGCACTCCTGTGACCTGTACTCAGCTGACAGCAGACTAAAAGCCCCCTGTCGGCCTTGTTGGCCATGGTGGCGTGATTGGGGAGTAGTTAGCTAGGATTGCTTTCACAATGCTTGTAGATCTGGGAACAGAAGGGGGTGAACACCCTGGCTGAGATCTACACTGGCACTACCCTACGATCATTTGAGGATCTGTGGGAGAGCTATGACCTCCACCGCTCATGCTTTTATAGGGATTTCCAACATGCGTTGCACGCTCTATTTGGAAACAATGACTTGATGTTTTCTAACTATCCTCTCATACGTGATTGTCCCTGACATGACGGATGGGGATTGGGAGGAGGCTTGCTCCTCGCATCTGCAGGTGTCTCCGGCCGTTAACAATAGGCTCACACAGCTGTATATTATACATCCGTGGTACCTTACGCCGTTGCGACTGCGTGCTACGCATCACATTCCCACTTCTGACTGCATGAGATGTAATACCACAAATGCTGATTTTATACATTTAGTTTGGGAGTGCCCTGTCATAGCCCGATATAGGAAACAGGTGACAGATCTTCTCTCCTCTGTCCTGTCAATCCCAGTGCCATACAGTCCTAGAATTTGTCTATTAGGAATACTAGATGATGAACAATGGCAGAGGAGCTTTATTGAGGAAGACTCTGTTTATGGCCCGGAAAGCTCTTGCTTTGATATGGATTCAACCAAGATCCCCATCTGTCAGGAAATGGATACAACTGGTAAACCAAGTTCTACCTTTTGAAAAATGAGTGTATTGAGCACAGAGGTTGCCCACAAAAATACAATAAAATATGGGATGTGTGGTGCTCCTCTACCCTCACAATATCTGATATTTAAATTTGAACTGCCTTCTTTGTCTTTAGGTCTCACAGAGATCAATAGACATCTATGGATATGATATTATTTTATTGGGTACAATCGTATATTTGACTTAAAGCGGTGACACCCCCCCCGACATGCCACAATTGGCATGTCATTTTTTTGGGGGGCCTGCGTTGAAAGGGATCCAGCTGCACTTCCTGTCCTGGCTCCGTGGAGCCGGAAGGAAGTTCATTTTCATCCCCTCCCACCCGGCGATCTTCTGGGACACGTCACAGGTCCCAGAAGATACACCGGCCATTCAAGAAGCGCACCGCGACTCTCGCATTCGCAGTGCGCATCCTTCTTTGAAGCCAAAGCCGGGTGCCCACACTTGTGATGCTGGCGCTGCACGGAGGAGGGGGAGAAGAGCGACTCTGCCGGAGGCCATATTACTGAAGAGTGGGACAGGTGAGTGTCCAATTATTAAAAGTCAGCAGGTACACTTTTTGTAGCTGCTGACTTTTAATAGGTTGAAACTGCGCTTTAAGATGCTGCTGTGTTTGTGTACATTTTACCATTTCACTTTGTACTGGAGTATTTGTAATGTTTTGCATAGCTGTCAATAAAAAGTATTTAAAAAAAAATGCATTTTGTATTTACTCAGGTTATCTCTGTGCATTATAAAAATTCTTTGATGATCTGCAGTGTTAATTTCGTCGACTAAAACCGACTAAAACATTTTAGTCAACTAAAATACGACCAAAACTAAAACAATTAAGATGACTAAAATCAAAATGGAAAAATAATAGCGCCTCCCCTCAAACGGAATATGAACACTACTGCATAAGTATAGATGAAACAAATTAATATAGAATCAAATTAAATAAAAAATATATCCAAACACAAACAGTCCATAATCTAATAGATATAGTGCTGGTGCTGAATAATGATATATAAATCAGCACACTAGTTGTGGAAATATCAAACAACAACAATGGGCTAGAAATTGCAGAAATATTATACCAAAACAATAAATAAATTACAAATTTCTAGTCCATTGTTGTTGTTTGATTGAGATTTCCACAACTAGTGATCCATTACCATTGGCTTCCCTGAGGGAATAGAGATTTTTATTTAATTTATTTTTCAAAAATTTTTTTGTTATTGCTTTTTAATTTATCTGTACGTTATGCCTAGAGTGTGTCCCTAAGGTGTTCGCTTCAATTTTCACCACTGGAGGGCCTATGTTCTGCTTTGATTAGACGGCTTGTCCGCAATTATGACTGGATATTTCAAAGTGTCATGATTGGCTCCTGCCATTTGATTGGGCGGGTTTGTTGTTAAAAATCAGCTGCTGTGATCTGTATCTTCGTCCGTGATGATGCCCTATGACGTGGGCGAAACGCGTTGACGTCATTTCCGGTCTGCCGCAGCCGTCTACTCCACTTCCGCTTCCAGTGGTAGGAGATCGTGGAACGCACGCCGTTGCTGACACTCCATTGCACGCTAGGCGATTTTTTATCTGCTATCTTGTAAGTAGACTTTTATTGGCGCAATAAAGTGGCATTTTATACAGTCTGCACATGAGGATGTTTCTGTTTATTTGAGTTACCCAGATGACACCTCTATGTGTGAAGATTGAGTTTATTCCGGGTGTCTGGGCATCCTGCTGATCCATTCCAGTCTCTCCTCACTGATTTAAGCTTACATGACCTCTGACTGAAAAGCAGGTGGTCAATACTTTGCGGTGAGTGTGGACACAAAGGGGGTCTGGCACAGTTTTTCACGATGCACTTGGAATGAAATTTGAGCACTTTATTGAGCACCTTCAAGCACAAGTCACTTTGAAGAATATTGGCTGATTTATTTGTCATCATTTAGCACCAGCACTTTATCTTATGGACTGATTTATATATCGTTATTCAGCACCAGCACTATATCTATTAGATTATGGACTGTTTGTGTTTGGATATATTTGTTATTTAACCACTTGCCGACCGCCAACCGCAGGTTGACGGTGACAAAGTGGCTCTATTAGGCAAAACGCCGTCATACAACGGCGGCCGCGGTCATGTGCCGTGAGCGTGCAGGCGCTGCAGCGGCATTCGACACAGGGCCGATCAATCTACAGGGCCAGGCCAATGATTTTTGGCCTGGCCCTGTAGATCGGCCCTGCCAATGACATTGCTCCTCTGCCTCTGAAATGTAAACAGAGGCAGAGGAAATTGGCTCCCCTTCCTCCCTGAAGCCCTTTTCGGTTTCAGCGAGGAAGAAGGAGCATCTGGAAACGTGAGTTGCACCAACAGCACACTGACACCAGGTCACATAGGCACATTTAACCCCTTGATCACCCCCTGATCGCCCCCCAGTTAACCCTTTCACTCCCTGTCACATTGTCATATAGTGCAGCGTTCTGATTTTTAGCGATCGCTGTACTTGTGACCTTGTGATGCTAATCAGTGTTAGGTTAGGCTAGTACTAGGCCTAGTTAGGTGAAAAGACCCCCCCTTGCCCCCCCAATAAAGTTTTTAACCCCTTGATTGCCCCCTGTCACCTGTGATCACCGTATAAGTGTCACGGGTGACGCTAGCTAGATAGATAGGGTTTTTTTCAATCAGATATCTGCAGCCTTCGCAGAGATCACGCCCGATCCCTGCGAATTCTAGCAGTGAATTTGGTAGCGTTTGAAGCAGGCTCTGACAAACAGGTGCGCTTTTTTGCCTGTGAGTCACGCTAGTGTACGTTTCAAATTTAGAAAGCCCAAAATGTCTGGGCGCACGTACACTAGCGAAGAGGCCTACAATATGCTGAGTTTGACAGATGAGAGCGATGGGGAAGCCTCACTGTCAGAATCAGGCTCAGCATATGAACCTGTAGACAGCAGCGGCACCCTGACAGATAGCTCTGACGACGAAGTTGTGGTCCCTGCTAGAGTCAGGCGTACCAGACCCTGTTCTGCTGTCACTGATGTGCGTGAACCGCAGGGCTCTCATAAGCAGCAGAGAGCCAGTACTAGTGCTGCTACCCATTCTGGTGACCTGGCAAGCACCAGCGGCCTAGTACCTCCCTGGACGTAGAGGAACCAGCACTGCAGTAACACTTGGTGATGTGGCGAGTCCCATAAGTGCAGTACAAGCTGGTGTGGCTGGCAGAGTAATGCCCCGCAGCCACGAAGACGATGAACACAGGCCCGCAGAACCCATAGTGCCCTTCCTGACGCGCTTGCAAACCCTGATTGGCAACCCCCCACTGATGCAGCGCCCGTACTTCCCCCATTCTCTGCCCAACCCGGAATCAAGGTGAATACAGCTGATTTTACGGCCATTGATTTTTATTCGCTGTATTTCACGGAAGATCTCTATAGATCTATTGTGGACAAAAGCAATTTATATGCTGGTCAATTCATCGCCATTAATCCCCATTTGATGCTTGCCAAAGACTGGAAACCAATCACGGTTCCAGAGCTTAAGACCTTTCTGAGCCTTCCCTTCCTCATGGGCATAACCAAAAAATCTGAATTGCGGTCATATTGGTCCACGCACCCAATTCACCATATGCCCGTGTTCTCTGCTTGCATGTCCAGGACACGGTACAAGCAGATTTTGCGGTTCATGCACTTTAGTGATAATGAACATAGTCGTCCACGGGGTGACCCTGAATTTGACCGGCTCTACAAAATTCGGCCCCTCATAAACCATTTCAACCAGACGTTCACCACACTTTTTATTCCCAACAAAGTTGTGTGTGTGGACGAGTCCCTGGTTAAATTTTCTGGCCGTCTTGCTTTCAAGCAGTTTGTCCCCAGCAAGCGTGCCAGATACGGGGTCAAGATGTATAAGCTCTGTGACAGGGCCACAGGCTATACACATGGTTTCCTGGTTTATGAGGGCAAAGATAGTCAGGTAGAGCCGGAAGGATGCCCAGACTACATAGGGAGCGCTGGCAAGATTGTGTGGAGCTTGGTGTCACCCTTATTCGGAAAGGGGTACCACTTATACGTGGACAATTATTACACGAGCGTGCCACTGTTTAGTCACTTATTTGATCAACAGATTGAAGCATGTGGCACCGTGCGACGGTGCCACCTAATCGCCGGGGCTTCCCCCAATGGCTTGTAGAATCCCGTCTTAGTCGGGGGGAGAGAGCCTGCGCAAAGTGTAATAATTTGCTTGCGGTGAAGTGGAGGGACAATCGGAATGTTTTCGTTCTGACCTCCCTTCACGCAGATACGACAGTGCAATTTTCTATGGCGACTGGTCTTGTGGAGAAACCCCTCTGTGTCCACGAATATAACCTAAATATGGGAGGGGTGGTCCTCAATGATCAGTTACTGTCGCCGTACCTAATTGCCCATAGAGCGAGACGCTGGTACAAAAAAGTGTCTCTATACCTTTTTCAATTGGCTTTGCTGAACGCTCATGTCTTATACACAGCGTCAGGACTGACAGGATCCTTCCTCAAATTCATGGAAGAGATCGTCACAGCCCTTCTGTATCCAGATGGTGCTGCACCCCCACCTCACAATGTGAATGCAGTTAGCCGGCTGCATGGGAGGCACTTTCCACGCCTCCTCCGTGGTACCCCAGGCCAAAGAACACCCCAAAAGAGATGTCATGTCTGCAGACGACGCGGATACAGGCGTGACACCCGCAGTTATTGCAAAACCTGTCCTGACCAGCCTGGTCTCTGCATCAATGACTGTTTTGAACGCTCTCTCTCTTGTTTTCTCTCTAATCTCTCTCTGTTCTCTCTCTATTGTTAATATTTTGCATGCATACCTGTTTGTTACTGTTTTTATTATGTTTTCTTTGCAGGTATGTCATTTTTTTATGTTAATGCTTACCTGTAATATTATATTGTTAATGTGTTTTATATTTTTTTCTTTTTAGCAGGTATGTAATGTTTTTATGTAACTGTGTTTTATTAATTGTTTATTCCTTTTCAGGTACGCCATTCTGATGCAGCACTGATTTATTAATGGTGACAGCAAAAGCGTTTGCTCCCACCATTCATAAAGCAGCGACTCCAGCGCTGTTGGCGGTGATTTCACCACCGCAGTTAAAAATAGAGCAAATATACCGGAGCATAGGGGCAGTGGGTGGAAATTGGGGCGGATTGCCCCTATGCTCCAGTATATTTTTTTAAAAAGTGGCTATGCCCACCATTAGAAGTGGGAGGATGAAGGGAGGTTTCCTAATGGTGGGCATACCCACCGATTGATTCTTTTTTATCATGAAAAAAAGAACATTACTATATATGCCCAACAAGGACCCGCAACATACTAGTGTGTTGCTGGTCTTAGGCTATCCTGTCCCACCGGGGAACGTGAGAATGCAGCTGGTGGTTCCGCCAGCTGACCATAGAGCTGATTGAAGACTAGAATGGCTCCAATCATCTTCATGGCTTAAGAAACCGGAGGCTACAAGCATTTTGTGACTTCGGTTTCAGCAGATATAAACAGCGCCATTGGGAAATTGGGGAAGCATTTTATCACACCGATTTTGCTGTGGTCAGATGCTTTAAGGGCTGGGGAAAGATCTAGAGATTAGTAGAC
>BLSH010310085.1:35769-47031 GCA_018402905.1 Glandirana rugosa
TGTACCACATTTGATGGTAACAGTCACCGTCCTTCTCGCTTGGACTAATTTTACCAGACCCCTGGTGTTGAAGACATAGATGAAGTGTTAAGAGGCCATACCTAAGGCCCGTCCACCAAGTCTACCTACCTTTGTGTTAAAGCACTTAATTATACCTTTGCATTTGTCCGGGCGTATTCGAATAGGTGTAACGTCTCTTCATTCCTGTCCCGCCCCAACCGTCATGGTTTAGGGTTTGAGATGAAGGACCGACGTGTCTACGTCGTCTACCCTCCCACCCTACGAGAGGAAATCCCGACTCAAGACAGGCCAGTGCTGTATCTGTACTGCCTCCTGATAGGAGTATATTTCTAATGGGATCAGTAGGGTCGAGAGCATCCCACCCTCCCATCTGCTGCATCTGTGCAGCCAGGAAGTAGAGTTTGGGATTTGGTACTGCCAACCCCGCCCTGTCCTTACTTCTCTGCAATGTGGATAAGCTTATGCGGGCCTGTTTACGTTTCCATATTAATTCACGAAATTGTGTTTCCATCCATCTGAACCACCTGCCCGGAATCCATACCGGAGAATTGTGAAGTAGATACAGAAGTTGTGGTCCCCAGACCATTTTAATCAGGTTCGCTCTTCCTGCCACTGACAATGGTAGTTTACACCATGTTGTGCATTTCTCCCGAAATTTTTGTAATAAGGGAATCAAATTTAGTTTAATATAGTCTTTGGGGTCTGGTGATACAATTACTCCCAAATATTTAAATTGGGAGACCCTCTCCACCATTCGTGCTATCTCCGGCAGTGGTCCAGGCAGCGGATCCAACGGCATAAGAACAGACTTGTCAGAATTTATGGAAAATCCCGACAGACCCCCGAAAGTGTCGATAAGTGTCATCACCTCCCGCAGGGATCCGGCAGTATCTCCCAGATATAGTAAGGTGTCGTCCACGTACATAGACACCACATCCACGTTACTACCCCGTTTGAATCCCACTATTGCTGGTGATGCACGTATCTTTGCAGCCAAGGGTTCCAGAGCCAGGGCGAAGAGCAGGGGTGAAAGCGGACACCCCTGCCTCGTTCCCCTATGTAGATCAAATGACTCCGAGAGTTCCCCATTGACTCTAACCCGAGCCCTGGGAGATGCATAAAGCATCTTCACCCATTTGATGAAATCCTTACCCATCCCAAGACGCTCAAAGACCTCCCACAGATACCTCCACTCCACACTGTCGAAGGCCTTGGCAGCGTCCAACGAAAATATTGCTCGGTTACCCATATTATCCATAGGTAGTTGGATATTCAGGTAGAGCCTCCTAATATTCTGCGCTGTTGAGCGATTTGGGATAAAGCCACACTGATCAACATGCACCAATTTATGTATAACCTTGCTGAGACGGGTTGCCAGGATTTTGGCTAATATCTTAACATCAGATGTCAGCAAGGATATAGGTCTATATGAATCGGTCTTCGTTGCATCCTTCCCAGGCTTGAGAAGAACCACAATAATGGCCTCATTCATCGTTTGTGGCAACCTTCCCAGCTCCCTAGATTCATTAAATACTTTCAACAATATGGGCACTAATATGTCTGCATATTTCCCATAGACCTCCACAGGGAGTCCGTCCACACCTGGGGACTTCCCCTTGGATGCCTGTTTTAGGACCTCTCGTATTTCTTCTTCAGTTATGGGACCATCTAGTACCCCAGCATCAGCTGCATCCAGGCAAGGCAGTGGGCATGCATCTAGAAATAGTTGTATTGTTTCCTCTGAGGGATTCACTTTGGATGTATAGAGATCAGAGTAAAACTCCCGAAATTCTCCCACTATCTCCTGATTAGAGACCTTGCGGAGACCCCGGGAGTCCACCAGCATCTCCACATGATTTGTGCCTTGTTGGTTTCTAATCAGCATTGCCAACATGTGGCCTGTATTTTCACCTTCTTCATAATGTTTCTGTTGTAGGAAAAACCTTTTATTTTCAGCTATTTGCATTTCAACCTGCCTTGCCATAGACTGGGCCGCTAACCAGGATCGTTTGCTATCCTCAGATGGGTTTGCAACATAGAGTCCTTCCATTCTACCCACTTCCGAGATCACCATTTTTTCCCATGCCTTTGTGGCTGTTTGAATCTTTTTGATTGCATATGTGAACTGTCCCCGCAAGAAAGCTTTAGCTGCCTCCCATACCACCCCAAGAGGGGCCGTACCCATATTAATTTGAAAGAAGGATTTAAGTTCCGCTCCTATTGGGTCAGCGGTTGGGAATAGATCAAGCCAAAATGGATTCAATTTCCAGGTAAAGAGTTTCGTTTCCCCTGGGATCTCAAACTCCACCCATAAGGGTGAGTGATCCGAGATTTGCCTGGGTTCATATTGGGAATTGGTGATTAATGGGAGAATGTTGGTATTGCCCAGCCCCATATCTATTCTAGACAGCCCATTATGTGTGGCAGAATGACACGAATACATCCTAACCTCCGGATTTCTTAACCTCCATATATCAGTCAACCCAAGTTCTGTCAGCAGGCGGGAGAAGGGAGTGTGTCCCCCCGTGTGTTGTGTAGCTCTAGCAGGGTAAGACAATCTATCCCATTGGGTATGCAGTATGTTATTGTAATCTCCTATAGCTATTAACGGAACCCCAGGATGAGTGGATATCACTGATGCTAGGGTTCTGAGTACTTCCGCTGAGAATGGTGGAGGTATATATATCCCCACTAATATACACATGAAACCATATATTTTACATAACAAAAACACGTATCTGCCCTGCGGATCTATATACACCCTCACACATGTAAACCGTATCCCACGTTTAACAAACACGCTTACTCCCCTAGCATATGTTGAATACGTTGAGTGATATTGGGCTTGAAATTGCCCAGAACACAGTGTATGTGTAGTATTGGGTGCCAAATGAGTCTCCTGTAGACATAGTATGTCTGCCTTTAGTCTCTTGGTATTTCTGAAGACTGCCATGCGTTTCACCGCAGAGCCAAGGCCTCTAATATTCCAGGACAACAAACGCACCGTGTAAGCCATCTTGTGTATAGTGCAATAGAGTACCTTGGCCGGGAGTCCTTCCATGTTTCCATATATAGGATTCAGCAAGGCTTCTCATTAGTAAGTTCTCCTTTTGGTGATGGAAGAGAACATCATAGATCAGTCCATCCGGGTGATAGACCCCTCCTCCTTTGAGTAGGGCATGAGGGAGGGACATCTCATTAACCTCATCGTTATGCTGTGCAGGAGAGGGAGAAGAGTAAAGAAAAAGGAACAAAGATATTATAACCAAAAACTTCAAACATGTCTCAGGAAGCTCCCAAAACATTCTCTGTAGCATCCTCAGTCCACACAGGACTACCATCGGGGGGCGTCCAGTAGGAACTCTTCAATTCCTGGTCAGGGTCTCCTGACCTCTCAGGAAATATTTCTCCGTATTGGAGTAAGTAAAATAAATTTTTTGTAGAAACAACGTTAACAGAAATGGTATTTCAACAGACTTTCTTGATCCGCTTAAACCATAGTTAGCTGTTGGTGACTGACTTTTATACCTCTTCCAATGTGTTGTGGTTACTTTCTAGACTGCCTGCATGACACCACGATCAGTAGGAGACCTCTCCCTCAAGTGCCTCTCCTCCCTGTCCATCCATTGCATGGCTACAGACGGTTTTTCAAAAAAATGCACTTCTCCTTTAGCCACCACTCTGAGTTTAGCAGGAAAGAGCATTGCATATTGTATATTAAGTGCTCTAAGGCGCCGCTTTACCTCTGTAAACGTAGCTCTTTGTTTTTGCACTTCCATTGAAAAGTCTGGATATATTGAAATTTTGGTATTTTCAAACTTTAGACCATCTTTTTTCTTTCTGGCGCTTGCCAGGATAATGTCTCTGTCCTTATAATTGAGTAGTTTCAGTAAGAAAGTACGTGGTGGATGTCCTGGAGCCAGGGGCCTCATGGGGACCCTGTGGGCCCTCTCAACCGAGAACATAGGGGTGAAGCTCTCCCTCCCAAATGTGTGAGTCAGCCAAGTTTCTATAAAAGTAACTGGATCTTTGCCTTCAGCTCTTTCAGGCAATCCTACTATCCTCACATTGCATCTCCTCATCCTGTTCTCCATATCTTCTAGTCTGGAGGCATGATGTGCTGTAAGTCTCACTGTATGAGATAGATCTCTTTTCATAGGCTCTATATCATCTTCCACCGCACTCACTCTCCCCTCCACTGCTGACATTCTTTCTCTCATTTTTTGCATATCATGGCGGATATATGAGACTTCTGCCTTCACTCCCTTTATCTCCTCCGTTAGTGCAGTTATAGAGGTATTGCCCCGCGTTACTGCCTCCATAATGTCTCTTAGTGTGGGTTCAGGGCCTTGTACATTAGGGCGTGGGGAGGATGAAGCAGAGATATTACTCACTGTGTCCCATTCTGTAAGTAAGGCCGAGTTGGTCTCCAACGGCATGGTATCATCTGCCTCTGACTGTCCTCCCGTACTGCGTTCTTGTGGTGTTTCCGACCCCGAAGATCCCTTCAGCGTGCTGCGGGAGAAAAGTTTCTGGGCAGCTTCTTTATACTTTGATTTAGAAGTGCGTGGCGGCAGGGCGCCATCTTGCCCCGTCAGATCCGGGAAGGAGCGGGCTTCTTTGAGCTTTTTAGCCATGTCCAAACGCCGAAAAAGGTGCACCTCACGGGCTCCGTCCTATTGTGGGTCTAATGCTGTGCTGTGCGGGTCCGCGGGTGTCTGTAGCCGGTCACCCAAGGATAAAAGGCAGGATTTTCAGCGGAGCGGTCTGTCTGCACATCTTCCTACATGCGCCGTCAAGCCACGCCCCCAACAAAAAGCTCTTTAACCACTTACCAACCGGAAGGTTTTGCAGCTTTAGGACCAGAGCACTTTTTGCGATTCGGTGCTGCGTCGCTTTGACTGACAATTGCGCGGTCGTGCGACGTTGTACCCAAACAAAATTTGCGTCCTTTTTTCCCCACAAATAGAGCTTTCTTTTGGTGGTATTTGATCGCCTCTGCGTCATTTCTTATCGCCGCTATAAACAAAAGAAGAGCGACCATTTTGCAAAAAAACCCAAATTTCTTACTTTTTGCTAAAATTCAAATCCAAAAAAAAATATAAAAAAACATTTTTTTTCACCGTTTTTGGCCGAATTATATAATTCCTCATATTTGCGATAAAAAAAATTGCAATCGGCGTTTATTGATTGGTTTGCGCAAAAGTGGCCGCGTTTACGGATGGTCAGAATTCATTTCTGGGGTTTTTATTTATTTTTTATTTTTTACTAGTAATGGCGGTGATCTGCGATTTTTAGCGGTAATGCGATATTGGGGGGGACATGTCGAACCATTTTGACACTTTTTTGGGACCAATGAAATTTATTCAGCGATCAGAAATTTAAATGTTCACTGATTACTGTGTAAATGTCATTGGCAGTGAAGGGGTTAACCTGCAGGGGGCGATCTAGGGGTTAATCGTGTTCCCTGGGTGTGTTCTTACTGTGGTGGGGTTGGGCTAACATGGGCATGAGAGATCTAACGGATCCCAGTGACAGGGATCAGTAGATCTCTCATGCCCCACTGACAGGGCGGGGAACCGCCGTGTTTACATCGGCGGTTCCCCGTTCTTTTCCCTGTAGCCGCTCATCGCGGCTCGCCGGCGGACATCGGGTCCGCCCGAGCCGCGGGCACACTCCTCAGGAGTGCGGCGGGTGCGCGCGCGCCCCCTGGTGGCCAAAATGCGAATCGCCGCTTATTTACGGCGATTCGCGCAGGGCTCCCCGACTGCCGCCGTGAAAAGACGGCGCGCGGTCGGGAAGCAGTTAAACATCAGAGACTGCAAGTCACCTATTCTTCTGGCCGACGTAATTGCCAGAAGGAAAGCCATTTTAAGGGAAATTAAGAAAAAAAGTTAATGAGCAAACCAACAGTGACAGTAGAACAGGAGCTGCCAACAACAGTAGGTCAACCTAACTACCGTAAATACATAGATGATAGAAAAGATGAAGTGGCACTCGCTAAATTGAAGAATGGTCTAACAGTAAAAAACTCCAAACTCACTGCACTACTAATACTACAGGACGGATATGCAATTAGCAGACCTCCAGCTGTAGCAAAACTACAAGTCCCATCATGCCTCTGCCTCTGGGTGTCATGCTTGTGGCTGTCAGTCTTCCTATGCCTCATGGGACTTGTAGTTCTGCAACAGCTGGAGGTCCGCTAATTCCATATCCCTGCTATAGGAGATCACATGTATCCAAACAGAGGTATATGTAAGGTAGGTATCAAAGTGTCCACAAGATGTCACTAGTGCTCACAATTAGAACAAAAATAAATTAGATAGGATCACCTAGTGGTAATGTGGGAACATACAGCTGTAATACCAAATAAATCCACAAGATGTCACCAATATCCCCTGCTGCTGATAATGATTACTGCATAATCACAAATGCATAGAAATGTGTATAAATAAATAAATATGCTGATTGATAATTAAAGTGGCTCAATTTTCATAAAGTGCTGGTGTGATAATATCTTCAAAATATATATAATATATAATAATATAAAAATGTAAACAAGTATATCCTCTATGGCAGTGGTTCCCAACCCTTGTCCTCGGGACCCACTAACAGGCCAGGTTTGCAGGATAACTGAAATGCATAACAGGTGATATAATTTGCTGCCCAGTGATCGCAGTATTCTAGTCTGCATCTCCCCAAGGTAATACTTAAAATCTGGCCTGTTGGTAGGTCCTGAGGACAGTTGAGAACCACTGCTCTATGAAATACAAATATAAATCTTAACAGGACATAGAAAGTCCACAATAATGTGCAGCAAGAACAAAGTGCAAAAAAATCCAGTGCAAAAAATAGATATGGATAGGTGCAAGAACAATAAAAAGTGCAGAAACACGCTGTGCAAAAAATTGTGAAAAAATACAGCATACAAGCAGTTCCAGGTAGGTTTATGTAGTAAGGTGCAAAAAACGTAGAGTAAACTTAATTTGCTGGAAAGTTCATCAAGAAGGGATAGTAGACACTCAAATCCACCTGATGCAGGAAAGGAGAGGGAGGACACCGCCTGCTCACCAGCAGCAGATCACACTGTACCCGTGGGGTGCCCTAGCCTCTCACCTCCCAGAGAGACCCTCAGGAGTCCAATCTAATTTGGTATATGATGTAACAGCTGGCATTCTGGTCAAGGTGTAGATGGAGAGACTTCCCTTCACTTCCTGTATCGTTTACCTCAGCTCCCACACAACCTCCTCTACTCCTAGATCACTTGCAATAAAGGGGGGACTTCATAGTGCAGTATTTTGAATCACAAACTTTTAATGAAAGTAGTAACTTACAGTTAAGAACGATAAAAACAGCTTCTCAAATGTACACAATAGGAACTTCTGGCCGCGGACCGGAAGTGACGTCACCTGGCTCCTGGCGTTGCGTCACTGATCACATGGCTGAACAGGACAAGACCTGCTCTAAGCCTTGGGACGAGCCTTGGCGGTCATCCTTATCGCCTCGACTGCTGAGTCTGCCAGAAAAGCAACTGCTTTACCAATTACCTCCAGGGAATCCAAGACCTCCTTGGTCTTGGTTCCCCAAGATATGTGGTCTACCAGACCCCCGACCCAGGCATCCGTGTTCCTGGTGACACAGGCCAACGCCAATGCTGGCCCCATGGCTGCTGCATTGGCCTCCCAAGCTCTGCGCAGCAAGGTTTCCGACTTCTGATCCATCTGGTTGTGGATGTTGCCGGCATCCTTGAAGGAAAGATCTGAGTGCTTGGATACCTCTGTGCTAAAGAGGCATCCAGCCTGGGAACTTTAAAAATAAATCCTCCTCACTATAGGGGCACCTACGCTTCTAGGTTTTTAACCTTAAAACCTTCCTCTCCGGTTCCTTCCACTCCCTCAGAATTAAATCCCTGAAGGACTGGTGAACCGGAAGTGACTTTGCCTGGGGTTTGGTCAGCCCCTTATACATTTTCTCCTGAGCTGAAACCCTCTGTGATGGCTGCTGTATCCCCTCAGAGGTAAAAATTGCCCTCAGGAGGCCCACCATGTCCTCCTCTGAGAAGAGGTGTCTGCCAGGCCTAGTTTCCTCACTATCCTGGCTATCCTGATAGGGGTCCTCCTCCTCTTCCGGGGAACTTTGCTCCGAGAGCTCGGCCTCTTCCTAGTCTGAGTAGTGCCCAGCTGGAGCTCTGAAGGACCCCCTTGTACTACCCGCCGTAGTCCCCTCCTGAGAACAGGAGCCCTCCCTACTAGAAAGGGACTCTGCCTGCTGGCTGGTCCCTGTAGTAGTTCTAAAGGTCTGAAGAGTGGACAAGATCTCAGATTGTAACGCAAGACAATCTTTCATGACCTGGGAAGTCTATTTGCCTGCTAACTTGTGGATGCACTTGAAGCAAAATGGCTTCCTGTGTTCCTGCGGGAGTTTATCACTGCAATATCCACAATGCTTAGAGCGGGAAGGGGTCTTAGATTTAGATCTAGTAACTGACCCCTGGGCAGGGCATTCTGTCTCTGAAAAACAAACACATAACAGAACCCCATTAGCCCCATGTCCCGGGAAAAGTGAGGGGGGTAAGGAATAGAGCCCCCCCTAGCCTTTATCTCTTATTCAGCCAGGTAGACTCACCACCAGTGGTCTCCTTGAGTGCCGAGGGTGCCTTCGGCCCGTTTTCTTTTCCATCCTGCTGAGCAGACCTCGAGGTCACCTTTGGTAGCATCTGCAAGGAGGAAGGGAAGCATGGACCCCCTCTCTGCCGCTGTGTATGAGTGCCTTCATTGCACGCTAATGGGCACCGCCATTGTGCTGGAGCCTACCCGGAAATGGCCTCTAGTGGCGGACGTGACGCTACCCGCACACGCTCTCTACCCAGCGTCAGCTGCCCAGGAAGCAGCCAGCGCTGCGTCTTCCAGCCGCCCGGGGGCTTCAGTAGCGGCTGCTGGCCTGCTTAACTTTCTACCCCCACCACTCACTAATGCTGCGGAGCTCTCGCAGGAACTGGATGCCGCCAGAAGATTCCCCCTGCCCAAGCAGTGGCCACACAGATAGCCTCCTCCATCCCATCCACCACTGTCAGGTAGGAGGAGGGAGTGGGAACCTGGTCCTTGGGGTTCTGGGTGGCACCGCTGTACCCAAGGTCCACCAGCATTCAGGGCAGCTCTTCCTTTTTCTGCCGCCCCCCTGAGATCACTCTTTTGGGAATACCCCCCTGTACAGAGCAACCTCTAACCCAGCAGGCATGCACCACTGGTCTGCCAATAGGCCAGTGTCCAGGAGGTGGTAAATAAAACATAAATTGTTTCGGGCAGAGGGCAGGGTGGGGCCTTTTAAACACTTCAGCCCCGGAAGAATTTCCCACTTTAGGACCACAGCACTTTTTGCGATTCGGCACTGCGTCTCTTTAATTGACAATTGCGCAGTCGTGCAACGTTGTACCCAAACTAAATTTGCGTCCTTTTTTTCCCACAAATAGAGCTTTCCCTGCGTCATTTCTGATCACCGCCATAAACAAAAGAAGAGCAACAATTTTGCAAAAAATTCATTTCTGGGTTTTTTATTTTTTATTTTTATTATTTACTAGTAATGGCGGCGATCTGCGATTTTTAGCGGTACTGCGATATTGTAGCGGACATGTCGGACCATTTTGACACTTTTTTGGGACCAATGACATTTATACAGCGATCAGAAATTTAAATGTCCACTGATTACTGTATAAATGTTACTGGCAGTGAAGGGGTTAACCTGCAGGGTGAGATCTAGGGGTTAACTGTGTTCCCTGGGTGTGTTCTTACTGTGGGGGGCTGGGCTACCATGGGCATAAGAGATCTAACTGATCCCAGTTACGGGGATTAGTAGATCTCCTATGCCCCCACTAACAGAGCAGGGAACCGCCGTGTTTACACTGGCGCTTCTCCGTTCTTTAGCTGTGGCCGCTCATCGCGGCTCGCCGGCAGACATCTAGCGGCCACCCACAGATCGCCGGAAGCGTCCACACCGCCGCAGTAAATATACTGCACGTGGTGTGGAACTAGTTAAACTCTGTTCTTGATTGTGTTTGTTGTCCAGGTGAGACCAGTCATCTCTCAGGTGTGCCGTCCTGGAAGATGACAAGAGATGTTTTTTTTTTAAAAAGACAGTGCAAAAATAAAAATACATAAGAAACAAGAAAAAAAGAATTTTAAGCGCCCCGTCCCGAGCTCGCGTGCACAAGCAAACACATACGCAAGTCACATATGTAAACGGTATTGAAACCACACATGTGAGGTATCACCGCGATCCTTCGAGCTAGAACAATGATTCTAGCACTAGACCTCCTCTGTAACTCTAAACTTGTAACCTGTAGAAATTTTTAAAACGTCGCCCATCGAGATTTTTAAGGGCCAAAATTTTACACCATTCCACGAGCGGGCGCAATTTTGAAGCATGAAATGTTGGGTATCAATTTACTTTAACATTATCTTTCACAATATAGAAAAACATTCAGCTAACTTTACTGTTTTCTTATTTTTTTAACAAAAAAAAGTATCTTTTTTCCAAAAATAAATACGTTTGTAAGACCGGTGCGCAAATACAGTGTGACAAAGTATTGCAACAATCTCCATTTTATTCTCCAAGGTCTCTGAAAAAATATAAATAATGCCTGGGGGTTCTAACAATTTTCTATAAAAAAAAAAGGGATTTTATTAAAACTTACCGTAAAATCCTTTTCTCCGAGTTCACTGACAGACGCAGCTCTTCATTGACTTGTGGGGTTATGCTCGTCCCACTAGGAGTTAACTAGGCAGGGAAAAGAAACAGCTGGCCCCTCCCATGGGGGCCGTCCTCTCTTCCTACATAAACCCCCTCATAGCATAGCTCTTCAGTTCGTACACAAGCCGTACAACAGAGCACAGAGGGGTGGGTGCTGCGTCTGTCAGTTACCCTCCCCGGTCGACAAAGAAAAGGGACGGATCAATTGAGGATCACCCTGCTCGTATTGGGGTGTTCAGTTACTTCTCGACGCAGACAGTCACTTGAGCCTCTTTTCCTAAAATGCCATTCAAAATTATTTTAGGGAAAAAAAAAATATCTTTTAACAATCTTGGGGGTCCGTAATAAATATAAAAAAGTCTCTGGAACCTCTTATTTTACCTCTAACAACGTTATGAAACAGTGTGACATAAACGCGTGGCCAGAATGTTTGCATAAATAAAAACCTTTTTTCTATGAAAAAAAACAATTTTTTTATTCTTTTGTCATTTCAAT
>BLSH010310126.1:17479-48202 GCA_018402905.1 Glandirana rugosa
TTTTTATTGTTTGAACAGATATGAACGGACGAGACACGTTATCAAAACGTGTCTCGTCGGGGTTAGGAGAAGAAGACCCCAGGGGACGGTCACGAGGATCGAGAAGGACAAGTAGCCCACAGGGGTACCTTTCGGCGAAAGGTACCCCCGTTGGTACGTCCGTGCGAGGGTACAGGACGGCAATGTAGGTAACTGTGTCTGCCGACCTGAGCCGGGGGCGAGGACACAGTGTAGAAAACTAACTGTCGTCGTCCTCGGTTATCGAGGACGACGAAAGTTAGATAGGTTACTCTCACTGTCGACGGGCTCGACGACGCGAGTACGTGTCATGACATAGCCTAGCCCGAGTCCATTCTTTCCCTCCCCCCCCGACGTCGTGTCCTCCAAAAAGTGGAATTACGTAATTCCACTTCTGGAATTTCGAAATGTTGGGGAAATTTGAAGTGGGGGCCGAGTCCAGCCGTCTGTGTCAATGGATGTAACGGCAGGACATGGGAGCGTGCCTGCATGGTTGCCCCCATGGAAAGCGGCTTTCCATGGGGACACCCGATGAACAGGAAGAGCTAGGAGCACTGGCAGGGGACCCCAGAAGAAGAGGATTGGGGCTGCTCTGTGCAAAACTATTGCACAGAGCAGGCAAGTATAGACAAGTTTGTTATTTTTATTTTTAAAAACATTTAAGATTTACAAATCACTTTAAATAGTTTGGACCAAGTTAGTCCAAACAAACTACTTTTTTCACAAATGTGTGCAGCAGCTGTCAGTGCTGTATGCCGCCTCAGCATACAGCACTGTGTTCCAGCAGTGGGACAGGTATAAATGAGTACAAAGCTTCCTCTGACTGGCTGAGGTGGAGAATGGTACATGATCTGCCCGCCCTCCGCCGATCAGAGGAAGCCTTGCATTCATTCAGAAAATCCAAACTTCCTATGAATGACCCATCCACCTGATTTTGTCAAAGTCCCCGTCCTGCTGCCGAAACACATTGCTGTATACTTTATGCTGAGGATACATAAAGTTCACACAGCGCTGACAGCCGCTGCATTTGTTCATTTGTTCTTGTACAGAGATTTTACAATCCAGTCGTATAGGGTAGGGTCAGCTTTATGCTCCCTAAAAGGTTATAATAGCCAATCACACATTTACTGGGCTTTGTCATCTATATGGTTCTGTAAGTTCCTGATGCAGAAAGTCATGATGATAAGAAAATTCTGTGCAAATTACAAAAAAGCAGAATAAAAAAACCAAAATAGCATTTTTTGGGGAACATACACATACAGGAATGAAATATTACAAATGCACACAAACAATACCGTGCATTAGCAATAATAAATACGAGCTCTTTCAAAAGGCTCTTTTAGAAAGAGAAAACAGTAACTGGTAATATATAAATATGCAACATTCTTATTAAACAGATTATTTACAGGTTTACACAACCTCTCCCTCCCAATTTAGCACAATCAAAGTGAGGACATAACATATCTATAGAATAAATTCTGAGATCATAGAGAGAACTAAACCAGCCTAAGAGTTGTGGAAAAGGCAACAAAGGTGAACTGGGCTAGATGTCTTTGCTTGACATCAGTCAAAGGAGTTGAAAACCTTTTCAAGGCATGCTGACTTTTTAGAAAGCATTTTCATAGAAAGCTGTGTTGCATCCAGTGATGCTGCTAACATCATCTTCAGAATATATAGTGCTGGAGCCCTGAGTACAAGATACAAGATATGATGCCGTACCACACTTTTAGTGAAGACAAAACTAGATAAGAATAGTAATCTCTTGGTGCTAGCCATGGCTTCAACTCATTTCCCAACTATATTCAGCATGGGGACTGGAATGGTGCTCTTCAACTCCAATGCCATCCCTTCGGGGTAAAAGCATATGTTCTTACAGATGCCCAGTTAAACACAAGAATAGTAGTGCATGAATAAGTAATAGATACAATGAAGCCAGCAGGGGGGTTTTGGTGCGAGAGCAGAACACAAGTCGCAGTAGTCTTTTCAGGGGCGAGCTTCTTGCCTGAAACAAAAAATGGCATAGAAGGATTACAAGATTGTTAGAGAGAGGTACTGGGCCCTGTATGTTTGGGAACAAAGGACAGTTTTTAGTGAGACAATGAAAGGTTTTAAAATCATTTGGGACAAAAGAATTTAGAGCAAGAATCTTGATTGGCTTTATGCAGTATATTCAGACTTAAAGAAGTTGTAAAGTCAGAAGGTTTTTTTTATCTTAATGCATTCTATGAATTAAGATAAAAAGCCTTCTGTGTGCAGCAGCCCCCCTAATACTTACCTGAGCTTCCTCTCTGTCCAGAGATGTCCATGAGTATCTAGGCCGTCCGAGACTCTCCCTCCTGATTGGCTGAGACAAGTCAGTCAGCCAGCCAATCAGGAGAGAGAGGGGGCAGGGCCAGGCCACAGCTCCGTGTCTGAATGGACACAGGGAGCTGTGACTCAGCTCGGGTGCCCCCATAGTAGGCAGCTGGCTGTGGGGGCACGCAACAGGAGGGAGGGGCCAGGATCTGGGCTGTTCAGTGCAAATCCACTGCAACAGTGCAGGCAAGTATAACATGTTTGTTATTTTTATTGAAAAAAAAACGAGACTTTACAATCACTTTAAGATAATATAAACACAACTCAATTGAAGAAAGATTTATATTTGCTTCCTTAGTTATTTTTATTTGAGCCTGAAATTTCAGTCATCTGCAGTCTCATCTGCCGGACACGATCTCCTAACTCCTCATTGTGCATATTGGTGTCTTAAAGAGGAAGTAAACCCAGATGGGGTTTACTTCCTCTACATTCCCCTGCAAAGTATATGCATAATGGGCTACTATGCATCCCATAGTAGCCCATTATGTGTCACTTACCTGCAAACAAAGCCTGCAACGTCCAGCACTGTCCCTACAGCAGGGATCGTCCATCGTCAGCCCCTCTTCCTTCCGGGGCCGCGACTCCGGCTCTGTGACTGGCCGGGGTCGCGTGACATCACTCCCGCACATGTGCGCAGGAGACGCCAGTCATGGCATGATCTCAGTGAAGAAACAAAATGACGTTGGCACATTTAGTACACTGCGTATCTCCAGAACCATGCAGGTTTGGGAGATTTGCAGTGCACCTACAGGTAAGCCTTATCATAGGCTTACCTGTAGGTTAAAGTGGTTGTCACGAGTTGACAACCACTTTAAAAGGATAAGTTCACCACCCTGAACATGTTACAGGTTCAGTATCAGACCTTGTGGCAGCGAGCTGGGGATCTTTACCCCATACTCACTGCCAACACTCAAAGAGAGCCCAGCCTTGCGGGGCTCTGCCCACACAACTGCACCATTGATTCACAGATCTCTGTGAATCAACAAACTACAAGTACCGACAGCCTTTGCAGCGGTCAGCTAGTAGTCTTCAATGAACTGGCACGGTGCTGTCGAGCGCCATGGTAGTTCATGGATTCTTCCTGTCAGTGTAAAACTTCCTGCCTGTACGATGTACGGGCAGACGGCTTACACTGACAGTCTGCAAGAAATCTGCATGGCATCAGCAATCTGATGATTGCTGGTGAAATGCTTTCCTGGTTCCTAAAACAAAAAATAGTAAATGCACTTTACCTGCAAAAAAAATGTGCATTTATTAATTTTTGTTAAAAGGTGAACTTATCCTTTAACCAGTTGCCTACCTTTGGCGTGTTACAAACATCAATAAAACCCCCTCCTCTGTACACAGGGTGTCTCCTGTACATCCAGCAGATTGCCTTCAGTTTCTTTTCTCCCCTGCCTGTTCCTATGCACAGCCCTGTGAGACCTGGTGTTTGTAGAAAGATGACCTCTCAAGCCTACAACTGGGAGCCATTCAGAAGTCTTTCTCATTGATTGATCACTGTGACAGCCAATTACAATAATCATTCAGTGTAAATAATAACAAAAGTAACACACTAGCTGTCTTATCTTGGTCCCCTGACAGACAGATCTGTGAGTGGGAGAGCTGGAACAAACAGAAAAAGGTTTAATTGTGTGCACAGGAATTCACTCCTAATTAACCAGGACATGCCCTTATTTTACTACTTAACCCATCCATTCCAGTTAGATCACCTTGTAAGGGAAATCATCATATGCTTTATCACCAATGTACTTTATATCAAATATATATTTGATATATCAAATATATATTTGATTTATACCTAATGATTTATACCTAAAAATGGCTGTTCCTTCTTCCCACTCAATTCCAGGAACCTTTTTCAAAGTCGGACCGACTTGTGTTGGACCAGTTAAGACGGCTCTCATAGGGAAACATTGATTTGGTGACGTCATGCGACTTGTGCTCACAATGTCGGTCCGTTTGTCGGACAAGTGTGAACCCAACCTAACTGTGATCAAAAGTAACTGATGTATAACTACCACACAGGGACAGCAGAGCGGAAACCACTACATTGTGAATGGCAACCGACCCAAGGGTTCATTACAACTAGTGGGTGAATTACTTGAAATAGCAGTGATATGTTTCCATAACTCCAATATAGGAAAGGACAGTTTTTGTGTTTGTTTTTTTTCTTTTTTGTTGGTTTTTGTGTGGCAAAATTATTGCCAATAGGAGGGAATTGAGTGGGAAGAAGGAACAGCCATTTTTAGGTATAAATCAAATATATATTTGATATAAAGTACATTGGTGATAAAGCAGATGATGTTACATTTTGTATTTCCTTCCTATGTGAAAATGCCCGTTTGACACCAGTTTTACACCCCGTAATTTGCAAGATTGTTATCTCAGCTGTGAAAAACCTGTTCAAGCAACATGCCTGATAGGGATGACCACCTACATAGCAAAGACAAATGGACTTCAAAGAGTTTAGTTAGCTGGGTGCCACCCCCTTTCAGAATGTATAAATTGTATTGCAATTGTAGCCAAAGCAGAACAATTCTTTTGAAACCATCACCATGTTCTTCATTGTTCTCCCTGACTGTGGCTAGCTACAGCCTTGTATAATAAATATGTTTATTTTTCAATCTGGCTTCAGCAGTAAAAATGTTACTGAAACCTAAGAGTCTTGAGGTTTCCCTTACAACCTTTTAAAGTGATTGTAAAGGTTTATTTTATTTTTTTTGTAAAATAACAAACATTCATACTTACCAGCTCTGTGCAAGGGCTGGTCTCTGCACAGAGCGGCCTCAATCCTCCTTTTCTGAGGTGTCCCGGCGGCACTCCTGGCTCATCCTCTTCATCGGGTGCCCCCGCAGAGAAATGCTTTCCATGGGGGCACCTGTGCGGGCACGCTCCCGAGTCCTGTTGTTGCGTCAATTTACACAGACAGCAGGACTCTGCCCCGCCACCCGCTCCCATGTCACTGGATTTGATTGACAGCAGTGGGAGCCAATGGCGCCACTGCTGTGTCTCAGCAGAAGGGGAAGTCCTATACTTGGACACATCTGGATAGAAATGGGGCACAGGTAAGTATTAAGGGGGCTGCTGCACACAGAAGGCTTTTTATCTTAATGCATAGACTGCATTAAGATGAAAACCTTCTGCCTTTGCAAATCCTTTAAATGCAAATAAATAAAAAAAAAATTCTCAGGAGGACATTAGGATCAAAAGAAAGCCCTGTTTGCCGTGGGGGGCCCCCCCCCCAAAAAAAAAATATATGTGTAATTTTTGTATCATAAGTAAATACAAAGTTATAGACTCAGGAATAGACACATTGCAGAAACGTGAATATATGGTCTGGTACATAGGGGGTAAACAGGTGTGAGTGCCGAAGTGGAGAAACATAACCTCTTAGTTGTATACTCTGATTTTAAAATAGAATTCTAACACTAAGTATGCTTAAAAATGTCCCCCTCCCCTCTCCTGTTACCTAACCTGTGTAAAAAATATAAAGTATACTTTTCTTCAGTCTGGCCCCCCTAAAGTTTGAAGGGCAGCAAACTGGTTCTTTTTTTCGAAAGTTTGGAGACCCCTGGTATATGGTAGAGCCACAATGGTCCAAGCTGGACCAATGTCACTATATCAAAATATCCATACCTAGAATTCTACTTTAAAGAAAATCTGTGCAGATACAAAATATTGGAGCGTCCATTGCTTTTTTTTAACAGAAAGGAGCGTCCATTGCTTACTTAGTTTCTAGCTTTGCTACCAAGTCAATGACCCGGAACTAGTATGAGGGACCGGAATTTGGTCTTGACTGGCTACATTGCTCAGGTCAGTGATTCACTTGTTAGGGAAGTCTGGATCAGCATGAAGCCCCAAAGAATGCACCATTATGAAAAAAAAAAGCAATAATGACATTTTTCATGTATCTATCCTCACGAGTTCTCTTTAACAATGGAGCTCTGTTATTTGGCAAATCTGCTCCAGGTCAATAACAAAGTAATGAAACAATTCAGCCAGCCAAAAGGAGAAGGAGAAATCAGCCGTTGCAGTAGAGCTGGAGAATGTCTGATAATAGCACAAAGTACAAATAAAACAAAGGTAACAGAAAACTATAATAAACCTTTATCTGGCAAGCTGTTTAAAAGCAAATTTGGCTTGTTCACCTTAACATTTGGTACATCATGTGGCTCCATTAGCAACGACAGCTCATGTGGTGCAACAGGTTCCTCATGGACTGACCAATCCTGTGAACCCAATCTACATAGGAAAAAAAAAAAAAAAAAACATGTTATTCCCTAATTCAACTACATTTAGCTCACTGCAAACCACGACAGCAGAAACATTGGGCTTTGTTTTTCTTTTCACTCAGACATGAAAGAAAGTATCTATCACTTACCAACACACACAGAAAAAAATAAAAACGCACACACAATCATAATATATATATATATATATATATATATAGTAAAAATAGTAAAAGCCATCAAACAATCATCATGAAGGTACATAGCACAGTACTTAAAAAAACAGTGGAGAGAGTTAGATGAATAAAGCAGGGTACACTTTGTGCTTAACAGCCCTTAGTGCTAGTTCACATCAGATGCAGTTCCGTGCGCTTTTTTTCTGCACTAAAAATGCATGCACATTGTTTTCCATGTATTCCAATAGCTCTAGTTCACACCAGTGCAGTCAGTTTCCGATCAGTTTCCAGTGCAAAAAAAGTAGAACATACTGCATTTTTTCTGCACAGAACTGTACTGGAACATAGCAAATTGTATCAAAAACGCACCAGAACTGCGTGTGGTGTGAACTGTAAGCAAAAACTGATCTGGAAGGTATCCGGAGTGCATTTTTGTGGTGTGAACTAGCCCTAAATCAAGAATGCCTTCATCTTGCCTATCCTGAGCAGTAGGACATACAAAAGTGGTCGTTGGGACTTTGAGTGAGGCGAGCCATTGCAAGGTTGCATCAAGTAGCAAGTACGTGGGTTAGATGGATATAATAAATACATTTATTATACACATAAAGATTGTCTCTATATTTGGGTGGAAGACGCCCCTAGATCTGCCACACCACGCTTATGGATTTCAGTATCCTACATATATACTCGTTTTTATAGATGGTGTTATAATTACTCATTTATACCCTCTCTATATGTGTATCATTCAGTTGTCCCTCCTTGGTGCTCCATCACCCATTCGTGGGGCGCGGGGTGTCCGGTGTCTTGTCTTCTCCCCGGGGTTGCGATGTGCGGCAGCACCCCGCCCCCCCATAGTTGGGCGGGCCCGGGGGGGGGTCCTCCTGTGCATCGGCGCCATGCACACACGCCCGCTCTGCGGTCTCACTATGCCGCCGCAGGGCGGGGACCAATCGTGTACTCTATCCGACGCCTAGGGATGGGCGGGTGTGAGCTTCTCCCCGACCTATCCCGGGATCCAGCTCCCTCCTTCCCTGACATGACCATTGGCTGTCGAGCATGACGCTGGCGGGGACACGCCCACTCCTTTGGCTACATCAGCCATGACTGACCAGCCTCTCACTCTTTTTGTCGGTTCACCATGCCACATGTTCACAGATACATGCTGACATCTTCCATGTAAGTTAGTTTTTTTTTTACCATGCCACAGTCTTTCCTTTCATCCACCTCTCTGCACCCACCCCATTGGTCTGTTTGGGGTCGGTCATTTGCTATTTTTATCTTTCCTCTTTATTCCACCATGTCCCTCCATGCGATACAAGGCGGAACAGGTTTTGTCTTTGTTTTTTTTTTTTTTGTTTTTTTCTTCCTCTCCCACACCCTTCTTCTCATCTGTGTCTCTTCTCTCTCTTTTCTACCATCTTTCCTTTCACCCCCTCATGACACCTCCTTTCATATCTTCACACTCATACCACATCTTTATATATTTAATATACTCATGTCATATTACCACTATATTTATTGATTCATAAACGCATATATTCCTTCACAGACATGACGTGGTCGAAGTGTTATCCTCACTTTCGTTTATGTGTTCTTTGGCTGGCCGCCTTGGCTTTTGTCCTATGATTGGGCCCCACCGTCCCTGCCTCAGCCCCAGGTTGGACGTCACTCTGGGTGCCCACTGTCCCATGGATATTTGTTGGGACAACTGTGAAGCTGAGAAGAATACCCTCATTGACTTTTCTCTCTACCAAAGATGTTTTCCCTTGTATTTTACTAATATACACTATGTATTATCTATATCCATAGACCAATTGTGATATGATACTCCTGACGAGAGGACGGATCCTCGAAACGCATAGAGTATTGTGTACAGTGTAACACCCTGAACGGCATAGCACACAATTGCTGTGCACATGTTTTCATCTATGTCACTATGTACCCATTATGATCAATTGTCAGCCTTATGTTATTGCTCTGTCACCTGAACCAATTGTCAGCTGTTTTATAAAATTATCATTTTTTATGTGTATAATAAATGTATATATTATATCCATCTAACCCACGTACTTGTTACTTGATGCATTTGCTACTTGATGCAACCTTGCAATGGCTCGCCTCACTCAAAGTCCCAACGACCGCTTTTTTCTTTTGTATGTCCACTATAATAGGGATGGAGGCTCGCCATTGGTGGGAGTGCCAGATCATATATTTTTATTTATCCTGAGCAGTAGTCTCCTTAGATGGTCTAGGCCAGCGGTCTTACTCACCTGTTTATATTTTCTTCCAATTCCTGTATCCTGTCCTCTGCTCTTTGGCGTTCCTCCCTCAGCTGTTGCTCCAGGACTGACCTGACATGTTCATGCTCAGTACTCTGTTGCTTTAGTTCCAGATATCTATGCAGAAAGAAAGGAATTTTTTAAAACAAACATAATCCCTGAAAAACATTTCAGGGATTACTGTTAAAGCATTGGGAGAAACGCCTCTAAGCAAATGCCAGTTTTGGGGTTCAGGATGTGTTCATTTTATGGGTTAGTGTAGAGGACACAGTTATTTTGACACACGGTTTTGCATTTGATTTTTGAATTGGGTGCCTCAGGCCAAAACCTAACAGCACTGATGCTGAAAATGGATGGCTTTGGCGCTAGTGTGAAGCCAGCAGACTCTGTATCAGGGAGGTGAAAACACAAAACATTTATAGGTAATTTCTTAGTTGTGTGGCTGCTTGTAAAAACCCAGATGACTACCTAAATGAAGTAGAAAAAAAACAACCAAAAAACCCCTAAAAAAACACTTTAGCTTATACATACAGTCAGTTACCGGCTCTCTACTCTGCCGCTCCAGTGCTCACTGCAGCATTGGGCTATGGAGGGGGTGGGGGAAGCTGGTTCAAGCTATCAGTAGCATGCTGAGAGGCTGAGCCAGTTGCTGATCTAGGCATCTGGGTGGATGCCAACTGTAAAGTCTGGATTTTTCCCAAGCCTGGACCGACTGAATGATGACAGCAGACAGCGGGCTTTACCCCGCTGCCGGCTGAAAAACGGTTACAGGAGTGCAGAACTAACTGCACTCCTGTGATCCATAGGAGAAGTATATCCGAACAAATCTTTGGCTACAATTCTCCTTTAACATTTGATTTCCTAACCACCTAAATATGGCGTACAGTTTTTTTAGCACTGGGAGCTGTTCTTGAGTGGAATTTTCATGCCAAAACATTAACACGTATGCTACTTTCAGACTGGGGTGTTTTTCAGGTGCTTTTGGGCTAAAAACAGCGCCCTTATAGCGCCTGAAACCCCCCCCCCCCCCCCATCCATCCCAGTGTGAAAGCCTGAGTGCTTCCACACTGGGGTGGTACGCTTGCAGGACGTTACAAAAAGTCCTGCAAGTAGCATCTCTGGGATGGCAAGCGATTCTGAAGTGGCTGCACACCGCCTCGGAGCCGCAGTGCGCCAGCACTTTTAACCCCTTGTGGGGGGGGTTAAAAACGCCGCACTAATGCCTGCATAGCGGCGCCACAGCGCCACTATAACAGCGGAAAATCACTGCTGAAACTAGCTGCGTTTTACCGCTCACACCCTCCCCGCCCCAGTGTGAAAGTAGCCTTACAAATAATCACATTCTTATTAAAAATAACATTGCAACTTACAGTATGAATGTACAAGAATTAATTACATGTTCCTTTACATACAACTATTAAAAGTATCTTTATTTTATTTCTCTTGATATTATCCCACTGTAATCCTTAGTAGAAGTAAACATAGTGGAAGGCTTGCAGCAGCTTGAGGCAATTTGAGTCCTGTTATGTAGGAACCAGTAAGAGGGATCATAGAATGTGGTGAGGGGAAGCAGGCATCTGACACACCCAGAAGTATCGAGAAAGTGCAGGGCGCGCTCCAAGTTCCCATACAAAAAGCTCTGGTGATTCATACTGAAAGGGTGCTGGTGTGTAGGAGCCCATCCTGGCTCAGAATACACAAGCAGGGAGATAGAAGGATAAAAAACTGCACTCCTAAATGAGCCCGAGTATCAAGCCAGTAAAAGCAGCTTCAGCCCAAGAAAGTCCAGGCCATGCCCCAACATGTTTTGCCCCATCGACAAGACAAAACACGTTGAGTGTGTGGTCTGGACAAAGCCTCTTTTAATAGCTTGATACTCAGGCTCATTTAGCGATTTATCCTTGTATCACCCAGAAGTATGTTGTAGATATGTAGATATACAGTAGATTCTACAGGCAGCTTTGTAATACAGTAGAACTAAAATTCAACAAACGGGCACCGGACCAGGTAAGTATAACCGCTCTTATTATGTACAAACGTTTTGTTTTTTTCAGTGGCAGGTACACTTTTACTTCAGTGTTTACCACAGAAAAATCCAGAGGTAAGGCAGTGTTATCACAAGATTGGCTGAACAGAAATATAAATCCTTTGGCAGGTGAAAGGAATTACAGATGTATTTCAGTTATATACATTAAAAGAGAGGTAAAGTTTTTTTTTTTCCAGTATCATACTTATCTCGGTGGATGCAGCATTGGACCAATGCTGCATCCATCCCCCGCCACCTCTACACTGAGAACCGAGCGATCGAACACCGCCGATCACTCGTTTTTCAGATCTCCCTGAGCAGAGAGCTGCAGGCTGTCAGTCACAGCTCTGCTCTGCCCCCTCCTCGCTCACTGGAGCTCTGAGCTGTGGAGGGGGCGGCCGGCTCAGGCTCTCGGCAGCCCGCTGAGAGCCTGAGCTCAGTCCAGGCACCTGGCGGATCCAGACTTTATTGTCGTGATGACGTGGAGCCTGGACTGACTTCTGTGACGTCAGCAGAAAGCGGACTTCTGCCCGTTCTCTGCTACAAATGGGTCAAAGGAGTGCAAAACAAACTGCACTCCTGTGAACCATAGGAGAAATACAGCCAAACAAGCTTTGACTGGACTTCTCCTTTAACCACTTATGGATCGCCTGCCGTCATTATACGTTGGTAATTTGCCATGGAATACTGTTGTTATGGTAGCAGATAGCTACCATAACCCTGATTTGTATTTTTTACAGCGGGCGGTCCGCTTTTAGATAAAAGCGGTCTCTCTGTGGCAGATTTGCCGCAAGATCACTTTTATTGGGGGCGGGAAAGGTGCCCACGCCACTTTCCGATCGTCACCGCTGCTACCGATGGATCTGATCCAGTCGGCTCCCCTCACTGCCTGGATGCCAAGTGAGGGTAAGATGGCAAATCACTTTCACCCAATGCTCTTAAAAGGGGAATATGACGATACATGCACATATGTGTCTTTCCCCCTGTAACCTTGACATTATGTACTTGCATGTTGATATTTATATGTCTGCGACTTTTCTGACTTTTTTTGTATTTGCTAATATTATACCATCATTACTGTCTTTTTAGAACCACTCTGTGCAATGTCTAATTTCCACTGAAGAAGAATTTTGATAAAACTGTCTTTCGAAACATGTTGGGACTACAGATGTTTATCAGAAAGTTGGCCCTACCCACGAGACCCTGTCTGTAACCTGTATTTACATTGCATATATGGTATTTGAACACGGGTGGTCAATGTCGTTTACAGATATATTCAGCATTTTCTGGATAACTTTAAAAACGTCTTCATAAAGTTTAAAGTTTTTACATACTTCGTTACTTTAATTGAATTGAACATTTACCCTAAAAAATCCCCTGGGGCTGCTCCTCTACTTTTGTACAAATTTATGGGATGTGGTTTACAGTTCATTCATTTTCAGACGACAAATTGTCGTCCCGCTAAAAAGTCCCGCTAAAAATCACTGATCGACGCCATTACTAGTAAAAAATAAATAAATAAAAAGTCCCTAAATCTATTCCCATAGTTTGTAGACGCTATAACTTTTGCGTAAACCAGTCAGATATATGCAATTGGGATTTTTTTTTACCAAAAACATGTAGCAGAATACATATTGGCCTAAATTGAGGTTTTATAGCAGAAAGTAAAAAATATTGTGTTTTTTTTTTCAAAATTGTTGCACTTTTTTGTTTATAGCGCAAAAAATAAAAACCACAGAGGTGATCAAATACCACTAAAAGAAAACTATTTGTGGGAAAAAAAGGACATCAAATTTGTTTGGGTACAGCATGAGCACGGCCACACAATTGTCAGTTAAAGTAATGCAGTGCCGTATCGCAAAAAATGGCCTGGTCATTAAGGGGGTAAAACCTTTCCGGGGCTGAAGTGTTTAAAGTCTAATTCCTGTCTGTCTTAAAAATACCCCCTCCCCCTCCTGCTACCTACATGTGTATACTTACCTATTTTCAGTCCGGTCATGTGATCCAGAGCCCATGTGTCAGCCAGTGGCAGCTGCAGGGGAGAGGAGGGAGCACCAACAACGGCTAGGACATGGGAGCCTATGGGTGATGTCACTGCTCCTGGATTTCCCAGGCTGTTGTTAAGCTCCCGCTTCCCTCACCTGCATCCATCCCTCACAGTGATGTGCAAGTCTGTTCACAAGAAGGGATGGCAGGATACAGATCAGTGTGGATTTACTAAACTAGAGTCATGATTTAAATAAGACAAATAAGTGGTGCGGTATGTGCAGGAATTGGTACTTACTTTAAGGATCTTTGTTTAAAGAGTAACTCCAATTTGTTGAGAAAAAAACATTCCCCTCTTGGTGATCTATGTATATTGCAAAGAATTTTAAAAAACAGATTCCTACCTTTTGTTATTCTGAAGAAGCTGCTGCTTGTCTGTATCCATGTATTGAGTGAATCTAATGGGAGTGGTTTTATAATTATCAATCAGCTGCTGCAGAGTCTGCATCCCTTTATATGCGATTTCCCTCTGACAATATCTCACCAAAAATTACATTTTTGTTGCAGGGGATGCTCAAAATCTGATTTGAATCTTACAAATATCATAAATAAGGCATATATTAGTAACTGTAAAGATAATTAAGGGTAAAGAACAGAAATATAACTAACCTTTGCTGAAGCTCTATGAGTTGTCGATCAGCTTCAGTTTGGGGTTCCTTCTTTTCTTGTGGGGCTCCAGGTGCAGAATCACTCAGTGAAGTATCCTGCAGTAAGAATCACAATTTTAATTTAAGGACAGATATTTACTTGCAATGAAAACAAAGAGCCAAATTCAAAACACGAACTATTTACATTGTTTTTTTTTTTTAAATGTTTCTGCCACATCCAGCTTTATTAATAAATTGGGTAGCTACATTTATTCTTACCGAACTTTTGGGATGCATTTCATGTAGCTGTCGCTCAAGGGATGAACACCGGTTGATAGCATCTCTTTGGCTTTGGTTGCTATCATGCAGCTGGAGAGATAAAGAATTTTTCTCTTCGAACATCTGAGAAAGCTGCAGAAATACAATTAGATGAAGTTAAAGCTGAATTGTTACCATCTAAAAAATGCCATATAATGTAGCCGAGCGATAAATTTTAAAGCGCAAATCTTAGATAATATTCAATCTCTTTCAACTGCTCTCCATCTAATTGCCGGGATTAAAAAGAAAAAAAAAAAACTATCTAATCCATCATTTTTACTTACCTTAGGGTGCGGTCATGTGATCATCCAGCTCAATGTCCTCTTCTTGATTTACTTCCTGCTGGGGCCTTTCTTCCGGGTGTCCCTGTCACTAACTGAGTGATGTGGACAATTCCCGCTGGCTGGGATGCAAAGGGAGCCTCTCAAAATCCAAAATAGATCAAACGTCAGGCAAAGAGGAGTGAAGGACACCAGATAGTGACGGTTTACATGCAGCGCTAGACTAACAGTCCTAGCAATTGTTAATGGCATCAGTGAGGGACCTGGATGGGGGACTTAGGTGAGTATATTCAACTTAAAAGCAAAGATCACCCTTTTGAAAAAAAAATAAAAATAAATGCACAGATTTTTGTTCTTCAGTGGATCATGGGTGCAAGGTCAGGCTCCTGCACACAAAGCCTGCAAACTCTGTTGCCCGTACCTCTGTTTGGGCTTTCTGTTACAGAGCTGTAGCCAGTGTCAATGGACTACGAGCCTGCTGACCAGCACACTCATGGTCTATTGAGAACTACAAGATGTCTGCCTCAGTGAAACACGGGACTTGTAGTTTTCTTACTCACAGATTCCCTGCACAGCCTTTTTTTAAAACAAAATGTGACAGCAGTTGTGGGAAGGGAATCCCTGCCCACTGTCATAGGAAGGGTGGAACTGGGGTGTGGGGGCCAGGTCTGGAGGATGTTACACCCTAAAAGGTTTTTTTTACTTTTGACATTGCTTTACTCCCTTTGTCCTTTTTCTTTAAATTGTAACTGTCCCGCATTGATTGGCCATGTATTTTATCCATATGTGCTATTATGTGGGGTCAGTGCTGTTCTCTGACCTTTACATGCTGCTATTTTTATTTATAGAGTAAGTGATATGTTTTTTTTTTTTTTTTTGTAATTGTGTTGTTATAGGTTGGATTAGTTATCTACTGTATTTGCTCAGTATTCTGTTTCCATTATATTGTTTATAGAAAAATATTTAAAGTATCAGATTGAAAACATTCTGCAAAAAGGTGAACTTATCCTTTAGAGGGGGGCTAGGAGGGAGGGAAGGATGGTAGGCTGATCGGTTTTGTCTAACCTCTTATGGACCACCCCACGCAGATATACAGCTGCAGGGTGGCCCTCCTGCGCGAAATCACATACCTGTACGTGATTTTGTGCACTGGGTCTGAGGCATGCGCTGGTAGCCTGCTTTCGTTGTGATTAAATACAGTGGGAGCCAATCAGCGTGTCTGGCGGACCCAATGTCTGCTGGGACCTGCCGATCATTCTCAGGAGAGGCAGACCGCCATTCTGTGAGAGGGGAAAACTAAGCAGATAAACAGATCTTTGTCTTCTCCCAGTCAAAGCACCCCCCACAGTTAGAAAGCACCCCCTAGGAGCACATTTAACCCTTTGATTGTCCCTGATGTTAACCCCTTCCCTGCCAATGTCATTAATACAGTGCATTTTTTTAGTACTGATCACTGTATTGGTGTTACTGGTTCCTAAAAAGTGTCAAAAGTGTCAGATTTGTCCGCTGCAATGTCGCGGATCAGCTAAAATTCACTGATCGCCGCCACCATTACTAGTAAAAAATTAAAATAAATGAAAATTCCGTAAATATATCCCATAGTTTGTAGATGCTATACCATTTGCGCAAACCAATCAACATACACCTATTTTTTTTTTTTTTACTAGCCTAAAATGATGAATAAATTAGATTTTTTACATTTTTTATTGGGTATGCTTTATAGGATAAAGCAAAAAATATATTTTTTTTTTTCAAAATTGTCAGTCTGTTTATAGCGAGAAAAATAAAAAACAGTAGAGGTGATCAAATACCACCAAAAGAAAGCTCTATTTGCGGGAAAAAAGGACATCAATTTTATTTGTGTACAGCGTCGCATGACTGCGCAATTGTCAGTTAAAGTAATGCAGGACCATATTGTAAAAAATGTCCTGGTCATGAAGTGGTTAAAGCTTTACCTTTTACTAGCTTCGATATCTGTTTAAAAACGGTTTCCTGCGAAGCTCTCTGCCAGGAGAATGGTAATACAGGCACTGGTCTGGGGGAAAGGATTTAACAAAACATCCCTTGCGCATTCAGTAACACCCACCACCAGCATATTATGAAAGATGATCTTCAACTGAACTCATGTAAAAATTGACAAATATTATGAAAGATGATTTTCACTGTTCTATCCATAGAAGCTGCTGAACATATTGGCTGCAGCCATTTAGAGGATGGAAACTACCAGTGAATTCAAATACAAATCCTCCTTACAGTACCCCATGTATCTTCTGCAGTCCCCTAAAACAGAACACAATCTACTCTGCACCTTGTTTTCAAATGATTTCCTTTGCTAGGAGCTGTGTTGTGCTGAAATAACTGAGCAGCACTAAGTAGCCATGCTCTAAAATTTCTCAGCTAGTTTTGTGAGTTTTTAGCTGTGAACTTTGCCTGTGCCATGAAAAAGGCTTATCAGAAAAATGATAATACATTCTCAGCAATGTCCTAGTGCTTTTACACTAACCTTAACATTGAGCTGTTGAATCATTAGTTCTTTTTGGTGTACTTGACTGAGTGTGTCGCCGAGTTCAGTGCGTAGATTCTGCATTTCTGCCTGTGTGCTCTCGAGGTCTTCCTGTAGTAAACGGTTGGAATGATCACTGGGGATCTGAAAGATACATTGGCATTTGTTACTATGATTATATAATGTACTATTTTACAACCAAACAGGGGGACACTTTTTTTATTTGACAACAAAGACAATTTTATGGAAGGAAATACCTTGCTGTCTCTTTGGTATGAGCTCTGCAGATTCCTCTCTATTTCCCTAGGTGGTGTCTTCAATCTGCTTTGCAATCTATCGCGATCCTCCTGCAGACTTCCCATTGCTTTGGACATGTTGCGTAGCTGCATTTGTGAACCCTGAAAATCAGCAGTCACTCTACGAATTTCCTCCTCTCGCAACTGCAAGCTGGACTTAAGCTCTTTCAGTTGAATTTGTATCCGTTGCTGTTCCTCTTTGCTTTCTGATAGCATGAAATTAAGGTTATCCCTTTCTGTTTTTACTAAGCCAAGCTCTTCATTTACGTTAAGAAATTCTTTCAATTGGTCCTGCAAGCTCTTAATTTCTTCTTGAGCAATATCATGACTGTCCTGCAAAGATCTCATGGATCCTCCAAATGCTAGTATCTGAGCTTTGAGAGCAGAGTTCTCTTCATTAGCGTTTAGCAACCTCTGCTCTGCTTCCATGAGATCCCTTGCTAGTTCTGCAACTCTTTCTTCTGCGGTCTCTGTCTCATTACGCAATATGCCAGTATCATGCTGTATGCTTTGGAGCTTCTTATTCAAGTCATCCTCTGCATGCCGCACCCGCTCCTCAGCCTTTGCTTGAATGCAAACAGCTTCTTCTTTGATGCTTTCCAATTCTTTTTTCACTTGCAATAGCTCTTCCTTTAGCATTTGCACTTCATGTTCCTCCTGTTTAAGCTGATTTCTAAGTGCCTCATTCTCATTTTGTAGCTGTGAGATATCATGTGTCAGACTATCAACCCGTTCTAGACTTCTGTGTTTTTCCTTCTTGGTTTCATCTAACTCCTGCTGCAGAGCATCCCGCTGTCCCTTTTCCTGGTTTAGCAGCAGCTCCTGGTTATTCTGTTCAAGGCGCAACTTTTCAATCTCCTGTAATTTTTCCCCCAATAACTGCTTAAGTTGTGAATCCTTCAGGGAGATCACCTCTTTTAAGTCTTCACGGTAGCGAGCTAGCTGAGCATTTAATTTTGCATTCTGTGCATTTAGGTCATCAGTGCGGCTTCGGAAGAATCTTAACTCCTCACGGAGCTTGTTGCTTTCTGCTGCTGCCTCTTGAATGAGGCCATCTTTGGCAAGAATTGCATCAAGATGTCTTTGTTCCAATTGCTGATAATCACTCAAAACACGTTCTCTCTCCTCCTGTAAAGAGCACATAGATTTGGTGAATGCCTGTAACTGCGCCTTACTTCGGTCAGACTCTTCCTGGTTGGCTTTTAGTTGAGTTTTCAGTTCTTCTAATTTTCCTTGCATGTGTTTTCTATCCTTTTCAGCTTCTTCTAATCGCTCTTCTAAAGCTTTGCACTGAATTGCATGCAGTTCATTTAGCTCTCCCACAGCTGCACTGACTGCTTCATCACGAGCACTTAGCAACCGCACAACATCTTGCTCTTTCTGTTCCAGCTCTACATGCAGCTGTTCTGTTAAAGATTTGGAAGCCAGCAGGTCACTTTGAGTCTGCTCATTTTGCAGCTTCAAGTCTTGAACTTCTGCTTCTAACCTTTGTACGGTTTCTAGCAAATTCTTCTTTTCATTGTGAGACTGCGTCACCTCTATGTTCAGACTCTCTACTTGGTTTAGCCTATCTTTTGCTTCCTGGCTGTGCAGTTTCAGCTCTTCCTGGCAGGCAGAGTGCATCTTCTGTTCTTCTTCCAGACAGGAAGAAAGAATTGATTTTTCCTCCAGGAGAGAATCTCTTGCTTTAGCAAGACTCTCTACCTCAGTCTTCCCAGTCGTAACCAGTTCTTCATTCTCTAACTGTAGCCTGAAACAAAGAAGGAGAAAATGGGACTGAAATAAGAGGTTTTTGACAGGTTATTTAGATAAACAGGTATGGAAAAAAATCTAGTCATAACGTTTTGTCAAACAACTTCTTACTAGTGGTGCACCGAATGGAAATTTTGGTGCCGAAACCAAAAATGCACTAAGCCAAAAGCCGAAACCGAAAATGACGGTTTTTTAAAAAATATTTATATTTTTATATACAATTGTCATATGCAGCCTACTTGTGCCTGAGTACTGACAGGCGGCACTGATAGGTGGCACTGACAAGCAGCACTGATAGGCAGCACTGATTGGTGACACTGATTAGCACTGATAGGTGGCACTAACAGGTGCCACTGGTTGGCACTGACAGGTGGCACTGGATGGTACTGGCAGGTGGCACTGGATGGTACTGGCAGGTGGCACTGATTGGCACTGACAGGTGGCACTGGATGGTACTGATTGGCACTGACAGGTGGCACTGGATGGTACTGGCAGGTGGCACTGGATTGTACTGGCAGGTGGCACTGGATTGTACTGGCAGGTGGCACTGGATGGTACTGGCAGAAGAGATGAGTAGATTCACAATGCACGCTGCTTGTACGAGCCGCTCTGTGCATTAAACTGTCAGCTAATTACACTGGAATGCAGAGAATGCAGAGAGAGAGCTGTCAGATTTTCACTGAGATCGGAGGTGGGTGGGACTGAACAGCTAACACCCGAGTCCCGCCCACCTCCCGACATCAACTTGAAGATCTGACAGCTCTCTCTGCATTTCAGTGTAATTAGTTCACAGTTTCATGCACAGATCGGCTCGTACAAGCAGCGCGCTCTGTGCATTGTGAATCTACTCATCTCCCACATCCATTGCGGGGTATGTGATGCACACATACCCCGCAATGGATGGTACCTGCCCCCTTTTCGGTATTGGCCGTTCTTTTGTTTCGCTCGATACAGAAAACACAGATTTTGGCCGAAAATGCCAATAATTTTCGGCTGCATGCCTACTTCTTACCTGCTTACGTGAGCCTTGAGTTCATCAATTTGAGAGGTGACCTGCAGAAGCTCATTTTTAAGATCCATGCATATTCTCTCTTTATCACTTATCTCATCATCCTTTTTCTGCAGTTCGTTGTTGAATTTCTCATTCCACATTTTGGACTCATCTACAACACGGTCTCTATCATCTTGCAAAGAACACATGCTACGAGTGAATGCTGCAAGCTTTGCTATGTTTTGATTCAGATTTCCTTGCAGGTCTTTTATTTCTTGGTTCTTCTCTTCAAAATGACCCTGTAGACGTTTAATGGATCCTTCAAGCTGTTCTTTGTCTTGCTGCAGCAAGCTTATCTTCGCGTGTAAGTTTGCCATTTCTTTTACATGTTTCACCCTCTCCTCTTCAAGTTTCTTTTCCATATCATCTTCTTTCTTTTTTAAAATAAGTGTAGTGTTCTCTGTAATTATTCGTATTTCCTTCTTGATTTTTACGTTTTCAGCCAAAATTCTTGCAGCTTCACTCTGAGTGTCATCAAGTAACACGCGAAGAGATGTTCGTTCAGCCTCAGCCTTCTTTGTATTTGCCACAGCTTTTGCTACTCTATCACTGGAGGCAACTCTTTCTTTCTCACACTCACCGTGCACAATTTCCAGGGCTTTAAATGTTCTTTCTAACCGGCTAATTGCTTCTTGATATTGTATGCAATCTTTCTGTAGTTGTCTTACTTCCTGCTGCTTTTCCTTGAGCAAGTCCTGTAGCTCTTTTGACTGGGTCATCTTGCCTTTTTCACCTTGATGTACAGATTTTAACTTTTCCACAAATTCTTTATGAACCTCAGATATGGCTTCAGCTTTCTGTCTCTCCATCTGTCTTTTTTCCTCTTCTAGTCGGAGTTGAAGGTTTTCCAACTCTTGCTTCAAACTTTCATTTTTAATCTGCAAGTCCACAGCATCTTGCTGGAAGTTTCCAATGCTTCCATTGAGCTCAGCCATTTGATTCATCAACCTCTCTTCCAACTCATCTTTCTCAGTTTCCAAGGCTTGCTTCTGCTTATTAACTTCATCTAGGTCATTAACAGCAACTTGATATTTATTTTTCAGATCTACAAAGTCTTTCTCTATTTTATTATTCATATCTTGTGAACCACTTAACAGAGTGTCTAATCTTAGCTTTTCTTCCTGAAATTCATTTATAATTGTATTCATTTTCTCAATTTCATTTTCTTTTGCCATCATATGGGTTTCTAACTTTTCAATAATTTCTTCAAGTTGTGAAATTTTCTCCAAGGTTGCTTGTTGTTTTTCATCATTTTCTGTAAGCAATTCTAATGTAGCCACTCTTTCATCAACAACTGGTTTATCAGGTACTGAATGCGTTAGTTCAATAGCTCCAGTTTTGCTGACCACTTCCTGTTCTAGTATCTCAGTGCTGCGCTCTTCTAGAACTTTTTGCAAGTCTAATTCAACATTGTGCAGTTGGAGCTTCAGTGTTTCGGTTTCCTTAGTTAAATTTTCCTTTTCAGACTGAGCCAGTTCCAGTTCTGATTTTAGGACATTGTTTTCGGTTTGGACCCTTGTTAGCTCTTCGTTAGCCACCACATTTTCTTGTAAATAGTTTGATTTCTGCACCTCTGTTGCCTTCTGCAATTCTACTCTCAACCTATCATTTTCTTCTTCAAGTTCAAGTATTTTTTGCTGTTTTGATTTAGCAAATTTTCTCATCTTTTCCTTCATATTTTCTATCTCCAGTTGTGATTCTTCCAGTTGGCTCTCTACATCTTTCTTTTCAACCTCAACACGTTTCATCTTAGTAAATAATTCTTGCTTCTCTTGTTTCACCATTTCCACTGCACGCTTCATTCTGTCAGTTTCATCACTAACATTCTCATATGACTGCAGTAATGTCTCATACTCTTTTTGAACGTCAGACAGCTTGTCTTGCCATTCAGATGTCTTTGAGTCATGTGACATTTTCAGGGATTCCAACTCTTTATTCAAGTCTTCTTTGTCTTTTGTAATTCCTACTAATGCCAACTTCAGGCTTTCACATGAAGCTTCAAGGTTTTGATTTTCCAATAAGCATTTATCTATTTCCATTATCAGTTTACCTCGTTCTTCTTTGTGGGCAGATAACGTATTCAGTAAAGTTTCTTTTTCTAGGTTCAATTCACTTACTGATCCCTCTGCAACTTGTAGTCTATTAACTAAATCTTCCTTTTGAGTTCTCATAGTCTCCAACTCCAACTTCAAAGCCTTACTTTCTTTCAGTGCATCTTTTCTGGAGATCAGTGCAGCCTGAAGCTTTCGCTGAAGTTGCTGTTTTCCTTTTTCTCCCTCAACTTCATCTTCTTGTTTTTGTTGTACTTCTTGAACTTTTACTTCAAGTTTTTTGCAATGTTCCTCATGATCTTTGGCTTGAAGCTCCATCTGAGATTTTAAAGACAAAATGATATCATCTTTTTCTGAAATAAGGTCATTAGCATTCATAAGAGCTATATTTCTTTCTTCCAGATCCTGGTGAAGTTGTCCAACCTCTTCTTTTTTATGCATTAGTTCATCTTTTATATTCTCAATTGTCAATTCCTGTAGATCAGATATTACTTGTTTGTTTTTTTCCAGCTCAGTTTTCAAAACAGAAGCTTGTGTTTCTAAATCCAAACACTTGTCTTTTTCTTGTTGTAGCTGTGTAGTCAAATGGTCTATGGTATCATGTAGATGTGAAATCTCCTCAAAGCGTTCATCAAGTTTCTCTTCCAATTGCAAGGCTTTTAACTCAAATTCATTTTTCTGAGACTGAAAGAGATCCAACTGTGTTTTGTAGCTGTCCAGTGTCATATCTGCAGGAGAAGATTTGTGAACAAAGGTGTCTTCAACTTTTCCTGGTAAAAAGTCTACCCATTCCGCTCTCCAGTTAGATTGTTCAGAACGGTCCTGTGAGGCACAAACAGACATCAAGCCCTCTGCTCCATGGGAAGAGTCACTACACAGTTTTTCTACTGGATAAGTCATTTCTGTTTGCATTGCTCGTTCTTCAAGAATTCTGTCAGGATCTAAATCTGATTTTTGGTCCCTCTGTATTTTTTCTAACTTTTCTTGCATAAGATTAAACTCTTCTTTCTGTTGTTTTAGCTGTTCACGATGGTGCCGGTCTTTCTCTTGTGCCTTTTTAATGGTGTCCCTACGAGAATTTAGAGCCTCTTGGACTTTCTTTTGGAGGTTTTCCTTTTCTTGCTCAAGTTGTGTTATTCTATTTTCAAGCTGTAATACCATATTGACTTTCTCCTCTGTATTTAATTGATTGGATGGACTATCTGGCTTTTCAGATGCCATTATATCTACCTCTTCAACTTGTCTGGATTTACCTCTTAATTCATCAATCAAAATTTGAAGTTGTTCATTAGCCAAACCTTTTGAAGATAGCTCTCTCTTTAAATGTTCTAGTTCAGATTCAAGACTGACTACTTGTTTTTTAAGAAGCTCCTCCGCGATGTCTTGTTTAGATACCCCTTCCTCTTCAGATTTTAGGCTACTATTTTGTAAAGAGACTATCTCTTCAGGATCCAAAACTTTTTCAGCTTTTTGTCTTTCTAGATCTTCTTCCAATTTTGATACTTTTTTAGTCAATTCCTTTCTGCTAACTAGTGCTGCTTGCAACTTTCTTTTGAGCTGCTCAATCTCTCTATTCTGATGCTCTACTTGAATATGCAGTTCTTCTTTCACCTTTAATCCTGCCTCGCCATCATCTTCTGATTTAAAATATTTCAGTTGTTGTTCTAATTCACATTTTTCTTTCTGCAAGCAATTAACATCATTCAGGATACTTTGGTGTTTTTCAGTCAAGAATTGCAACTGCTGTTCATAATTATGGCTTTGGTTTTCAACTTGGATATGCAGTTCCTCAAGTTCCTTCTGTTTTTTCAGGAATTCACTTATCTGGTCCTCTATCTGGACGTGCAAAACGTCTTTCTCACTTTGAACAGACTTGAGGATTTCTTGACTGTGTGTGTAACTAGAGGACGCATTTTCCAGTTGACTTTTTACCTCCTCAAGTTCTGTCTGAATGGATTGCAACATCTCTTGAAGGCCTGACTTCTCTTGAGTAAGCAAATCTTTTTGAAGGTTTAGCTCGGCATTGGCTTTTGTTAGGGTCTCCAGTGATTCTTCCTCTTTCCCACTTTGTTGGACAACTGATCTCAGCTGCTCTTTTAGGGACTTTATCTCCTGAACCATGGAAAACTTTTCTTCATTTAGAAGAACCATCTTATCAGAAAAACTATGGCTGACTTCCTCAATCTGCTGTTCCTTTTCTGCTGATGAAAGTTGTAGAATTTCCATCTCTGCAGACTTTTGTGAAAGTTGCTCTTGAAGAGAGACTATGTCACGTTCATTAGCTGCAAGTGCCTCAGACAGTCTTTCTTCTTTACTTTGGCTAAGAATTAACAGCTCATTTAGGCCCTCTATGCTTTTCTTCCTCTCTTCCAATTGGTTTTCCAGTAACCTTGATAGAGAATTCTGCTCAGAGAGCAGCAGATTCATATCATCCAGGTCTTTTTGTAATGCAGTAATCTTTGAATCTTTCGACTTTGACTCATTTTCTAAACTATTTACTTGTTCTGCCAGTATATTTTGACTTTCATAGTCGGGCAAGTGATGTTTTTCTAAAACAGAAGACTCCAGCTCATACCGAGAAAGACTTTCTAATGATCTCTGATCTTGTACAAGAGCTTGAAGATTTAAAGTTATAGCATCCTTCTCAGATGTCACAATCTCCAACTGGCATTTTAGTTCTTTCACCTGCTCTTTCAGTGATCGAATATCAGAATCTCTGCATTCCTCCAAATTTTGGCCTTCCTCTAAATTCTCTGTTAATAATGTAGTATGACTTGTCTCTTGTTCCACCTTCAGTTGTCCTTTTAACTTATTTATTTCTTCTTGAGTATCTACTAGGTCCAACATAAGGATGGACAGCTGCTTTTCCTTTATGTCTTCTATCGCAACATCAACAACTAGCTCCTGGGATACAGAATGCGACTGAACTTCTAATATGGATGAGTGCAGCATCTAAAATAGGCAAAAGTGTAACCATTATTGGAGGGAGAAGGATAATGCTTTAGACAACTGTTTGCATTACAAAATCAAGTGCCAAATATAAAGCAAACAATATAAACGTCAGTTAAAGACTATAAGGTCTGTAGGTTTTGTACCTTTTTATAATTAAAAGGAACAGATTGTTTCCCCAAGGGATGTTTTAAAATTACCCAAGTTCCTCCACCTCAAACTCGCCCATTCATACCTTTAGGGACCTTGCTTTGCGCGCTGGTGTGCAAGCATGTTGGACCAGGAAGGGGCCATCCCCAAACTCTTCCCACAAAGTTGGGAGCATGAAATTGTCCAAAATGTCTTGGTATGCTGACGCCTTAAGAGTTCCCTTCACTGGAACTAAAGGACCAAGCAAAGCCCCTGAAAAATAACCCCACACCATAATCTCCCCCTCCCTCCACCAAATGATTTGGACCAGTGCAGCAAGGTCCATAAAGACATGGATGAGCGAGTCTTGACCTCAACCCGATAGAACACCTTTGGGATGAATTAGAGCAGAGACTACGTGCATGTGTGGTAAGACGCCGCTCAAAACTGAGCCAGTGCTTCAGATGTGAATATGGCCTCAGCCGGAGCTGCTCTGGCCATCCCCCTGACATGCTTCGCCCTGCCTACCGGGGCATGGTCACAGAGGTGAATACTGGTAGGGGCACCAGTTATCCACCAGCTTTGAGAGGCGCTCCAAGTCTACACATGATCATCTAGATTTTAAAGCTTACATAAGATGGCAATTGTGTAACGCTTCTTTTGATTGCTTTTTTATGAGTATCTTTTTTGCACCCCAAAATTGGGCACTAGCAACAAACTGTAGTGCATATAACAAGGAAATCAAGCTTTCCCTCCTGCTACACTATATATGTGCAAAGCCGCAATCAGATGGCTGATTATTTCTCCCCAGATGCATTGCAGCATCCAATTAAAAAACATTAATTGAACATCCTTTCCGAACTACTTTTCAATCATGTATGTGATAACCATGAATAATCCATTAAGCATTTAATGGTGTGTAGCAGGACTTCAGAACAAGCAGGCTACCAATTTCATTAGAAAAAACAAAGATGAACATAAGTTTAGATATGAATGAAAACCTTACAATGTTGCAAAAGTATACAGCTACTTTTTCCCCATCATTTCACTATCTTCTGTAGAGTAGCTGTGCAGGGCTGTGGTAAAACTTCACAAAGTCTATCCTCACATTTTCTCAAACAAGATAAACAAATACAGAGAATTATTGGGGTGTAGAGATTGCCCACTCCCTATGCCATCAAAACAAAACTTCTCAGGGTACCGAGAGTACAATATAAACTTTGATTAGAGAAAAGCTGAGAAGCAAAAGCGTTCTTGCTCGGCAGTTCAAAGTAGTAATAGGACACTAGCAAACAACTTAGGACTCATGGAGTGGGGTAGGGCTATAGGGGGCATGTCTTCAAAAGATTTTCCAGTGTTCATTCACATGAAGGCACTAGCCAATAACCCAAGGGCTATTAATATCAAGCTCGTGTCCTGCACTGTATGATAAAGAAAAAAAAAAGTGACATTTTATATTCCATGCCCTCCGACTATAACTTTCCACCCAACTGCCGCTCTTCAACAATAATCAAATTGTAATCATTACATAAACAATCAAAATAATTTCACAAGCTTTGCTACCAATCATGCACTTCAATTAATACCAAAAACATACACATACATTACATTTTTTAAATGTTTTCCAGTGTGCAGGAAAAAACTAAATAAACTGTGCAACATATATCACCTTCATGAAAAATCCACCACTTACATTTGAGGAGAAGATATTCAAATATTTATGGTCTAATTGGAAATCTTTAGTATATTGTTTGAAGTATAAAACTAAATATTAATAAGGGAATATGTGTCACACACTGCGATTCTAACCGCAATGTTATTTTTAATTAATTTAATAAAATGCTTGGTCTTTTATCTGACTGTTGTGAATCACCTAAACGGTCAGGTTTATCCAGTTCAGAGCACTTTACTAATCTTCTAAATTCAGCATGAACAAAATGACAATAGTGGCCCTTAAAATTAATTTGATGAAGCATCGTCCTTTAACCACTTCACCCCCGGAAGGATTTCCCACGTTAGGACCAGAGCACTTTTTGCGATTCGGCACTGCGTCACTTTAACTGACAATTGCACGGTTGTGCGAAGTTGTACCCAAACAAAATTTGCGCCCTTTTTTCCCCACAAATAGAGCTGTCTTTTGGTGGTATTTGATCACCTCTGTGTCATTTCTGATCACCGCTATCAACAAAAATAGCAACAATTTTGCAAAAAAAAAAACCAAAACAATATTTCTTACTTTTTGCAAATCCAAAAAAAAAAAAAAAATATATATATATATATATATATATATATATATAAATAAAACTAATGTATTCATCGTTTTTTTGCCAATTTATATTCTTCCTCATATTTTTGGTAAAAAAAAAAATCGCAATCGGTGTTTATTGATTAGCTTGTGCAAAAGTTGCCACATTTACAAACCATGGGAAGTCATTTCTGCCGTGTTTAATATATATTTTTTTACATATACTGGTAATGGCGGCGATTTGCGATTTTTATCGAGACTTTGATATTGGGGCGGACATGTCAGTCATTTTTGGCACTTTTTTGGGACCAATGACATTTATACAGCGATCAGAAATTTACATATCCACTGATTACTGTATAAATGCCATTGGCAGTGAAGGGGTTAACCTGCAGGGGGATATCTAGGGGTTAACTGTGTTACCTAGGCGTGTTCTAACTGTGAGGGAGCTGGGCTACCATGGGCATAAGAGATCTAACTGATGCTATGGGACTCTATCCCCTCAGACGAAGGGAGAGCCTGCAAGACCTGGACACAAACCCTTCAAATCAATCTATCCAGGACAGACTGGGACGCCATATTCCAATACACGCATAAGGGATCAGTAAACGTCTCCATACAGGAAAATAATTACAAACTAGCATCCCGCTGGTATCGTACCCCAACAATCCTACATAAGTACAACAAAAACATTCCCGATAGATGCTGGAGATGCACTCAGGCTCAGGGCACTCTCCAGTATATAGGGTGGGAATGCCCCCCCATTCACACATTCTGGAAGCAGGTGCACTACCAGATACACAACATATCCACATACTCTCTAGAGTTTACCCCTGAACAATACCTACTGCACCATCAAGTAAATGCAGAGTCCTCCTACCATAAATCACTGGCGATGGCAATGGTCAATGCAGCCAAACTTTGTATACAAAGACTCTGGGGAACCATCAGGACACCCTCTATGACTGACTGGTATAGACAAATTAATAGAACTTATCTCCATCTCCAGCAACACTCCAAGAGCGTTTGTACAGAGGTGGGCCTGCTGGATTCACTTCCAAACTTCTGACACGTACAAACAAACTTTACACCCCCTTGCGCACTAAAGTCTTCCTTCAGAAGCACACTGCACCCACCTAAACACAAGAATATGTCTTAACCTCAACTCTTCAGTTGACCTTCCCCCCTGGAACGCATCCCCCTTCACCATGCACCTAGTCATGTGCTTGCGACGACCTGGAATCTCGCCCCCCCCCCGGCTTGAGAAGCCAGCCGCAAATAATCTCCCTTACCCATCCATGATCAGAGAATACGTTTATCTGAGATCATACAGCTTCCCCCTCACTAACGAAACACACCCCACCTGCTGTAACACCCCTTCACTTCCCAACATTCTTCCTAAAGATCTTTCCCTTCCTCCCTTTCCCTTCCCCTCCCCTACTACCCCCCCTTACCCTCCCCTATCCAGACTAAGATAGCTCCCAAACAGCTCTGCCACCCACGCTGGTTGTGGCTCCCCCTGCACACACTGTCTTGGAGCAGAAAAAAACATCACTTTAGCAAAAAAAAAAAAAAAAAAAAGATGATTGGACGGTCGGAGACGAGTGCCCCACTCAACGTTTACTGTACCATTGTAGATTGTCTGGTATAATAATGTAACCTGAACTTATGCTTTTCAAGTGATGGACACCCTCCTGCTATTTTGTTACTTGTATTACCGGTCATTATTTTTAACTCCAATAAAACTTTTTTCTGGAAAAAAAAAAAGAGAGATCTAACTGATACCAGTGACATGGATCAGTAGATCTCTTACATATCCACTGACAGAGCGGGGAACCGCAGTCTTAACATTGGCGGTTCCCCGTTCTTTCGGTCATCGCGGCTCGCCGGCGAACATCGGGTCCGCCCGAGCCACGGGCACGAGAGCTTATATACGGCGATTCGCGAGACAGGGTGGGGAAGCGGTTAAAAAAAAACAAACAAAAAAAACCCAGGAGAATAGAAGTTCTGGATGTACTGCTACAATTCAAACTGAACTAGTTAGACATAGGTTTGCCTATGGAAGAGCGATTCAAGAATTTTACGTTTTGTACCTGCTCTTGCTGGAGATTTACTGTTTTCAGGTGATCTTCCACGGGTAACTGGGTGTGGATATCTAAAAAGAGTAATTCATTTTTCAGTAAGGATATAAGGAACATCTTATTTATAAAATGTTCAGAACATTTTTTATATCTTGAAAAGTAATAAAACAAAAAGAAACCTGAGACAAGATGGATAGACCGTACCCTAAAACAGAATTGTTAAGTATGAGCATTTTTTCATAACACAGCCTATGACACAGCCTCCAGTCACCATGGTGATTTGAAATTAGAATCACCAAGAGTATAAATCATATCTACTTTCATAGTACAGTTAACCATTACATGCTTGCTGTTTTCTACAATTACCATTTGCTAATATACAAGCACATTGATAAATAGGTGTGATTATAAAAAATGGTTATATTTCTCCTTATAACATCAGTTTATTTATGCATATCACAAAAACAATCCTTTTCACGGGTACTACTGAAATAATAACAGCGCATCTGCATCCAAAAACTGCCATCAAACTAGTACATTAGGATGGACTTGTATGCACTAAGGCAAAAGCCAGAACATCTTCTGTCTAGGTTTAGGACTGTCTGCAACTAGCGTAAAATTAACACTGTTCCCCAGAGCGTAAAACTTTTTGCAGACTAATGCCAAGTACGCACGGGCCGAATGTCGGGAGACATTGGCTGGTTCAATAAAAACTAGCTGACATTCGGGTGTCTATGTCAGCCGGTCTGCCAGATGCTGGAAGTTTGGCCGACTGTCCAAAGGTGTCTCTGTGCTCTTTCATTCACAGTGGGGGCACTCTAATACAGGAGGTTTATATTACTGCCCAGATCGCCAGATGAAAACAGAGGGAGAAAAGACTAAAAAGAAAAAGAATGCAACCATCCCATTTAATGATTGGTAAGCTGCAATATATTACATTTTTGGTTTTGGGTTTTATACCACTCTATTTAAACAGGGCTACAAATTGTCTTTGTTTCAGTCTAGGACAAAGTGACAGAGCTTATGGCATGGGTAGCCTTAGCGCCAACCCATCCATACTCACGTACTTGGTTTTCCATCATTGTTCCTTCCTTCGTTGCAGCTAATACAAAATACCAAGTACTTAAAGGTGTAGAAGAGCATGTGACTTCATCCCATGATGCAATGCTCACTCGTAAGCAGCCTATCGCCAGGCAGGAATACTGTCACAAAATGAGGAGTGTGACATCATGAACACTGTAAGCTCCAATGCTATCAGACATAAAGCTTACATGGGCATTTTGTGGCATCTGCGAGGGCGCTGTGTATGAGTAGGTTTGGATGGGGGAGGGGGGGTAGGCTTTAAAGA
>BLSH010310126.1:48212-61448 GCA_018402905.1 Glandirana rugosa
GTAGGTGTTGTACAACCACCTTGTCTGTGGCTATCATTGTCTCTACTTAAATTAGTTGGGTTCCGTGATTGACTACCTCTCCATCTACATTTTCTTTACAAACTTTGTCTACCTGTCTAATTCTTCATTAGTGTGTTCATCATTTTGTCTGTCTGTTTCAGGCACTTCTGTTTCATTTACTGCTTCATCTTTATCAAAATCATTGTGTCCATAGGTTTCAAACACTTCTTTTACATTTACTGCTTCATCTCTATCGCCATCTTTAAATTTCATCTGTTTCAAATGTCTCTTTCACGTTTACTGGTTCCTCTCCATCAATTTCATTGTGTCCATCTCCTTCAGATGCTTCTTTTACATTTACTGCTTCATCTCTATCACCATCATTCTGTCCATCTGTTTCAAACATTTCTTTTACATCTACCTCTCCATCAGTTAGTGCCTTGGGTTGATTAAATTCATCTCTGTTACTATCGGTGTCTGTTCCACCAACATGTTGTGGATGGTCTTTCACCTTTTCAAGCTTTTCTTTGTCTATTTCTTGTTGCAATGTGTCCACCAGAATTTCAGCTTCTCTTAACTTTTGTAATTCTTGCTTCATTAAATCTAATTTGAGTAATGTTTCTTGCCCCTTTTCTAGTTCATTCTTTACTTGATCAATATCAGCCAGTGATTCCTTCACTCTCTGTAGTTCTTCCTTTAGTCTTGACAGCTCTTCATGGCTCTCTTTGCCTTTTGTCAGTTCACTTTTTACATTTTCTAACTGAATACTTAAATCATCTGTTTCATTGGTGGCTAATTCTGCATCTTGCTGACCAAATTTCTCCTTCTCCATTAGCATCTCATTAACACCTTTTAACCTTTCCAACTCAATGTTTAATTGTTCCTGAGATTCTTTCCTTTCATCTAATTCTACTCTTAGTTGTTGCACCTCTTCATCAACTTCTTTACTCCTTGTCAGTTCTGATTTCAACTTTACCAACTCCTGCTCTTGAGCCCCTTTCTCTACGTCCAACTCTGACCTCAGCCCCTCTAACTCCTTCAGAGCTCTTTTCTCTTTGTCTAGTTCTGCCCTCAAGGTTTCTAGTTCTTCCTGAACATCTTTCTCCAGCTGAGCTCTGAAGTTTTCAATATCATCCTGTACTTTCATGGCCAACTGCTGTCTTGCTTCTTCTATTTGTTTCCTGGCTTCCCTGTCCATTTCTAAAGCTTGTTTGACCTGCTCTAGTTCATGTTGTGCCTGTATTCCTTTTTCAACCTCTGTTCTTAGAGACTGTAACTGGCTGTTGACACTTTTTTCTTTATCCAGCTCTTCTTGTAACATTTGGTACGCCTTATCTTTGTCCTGAAGCATTTCTTTGTACAGGATGGTTTGCTGAGCACTTTCTTTTTGAGACAGCAATTCTCGTTCCATCTCCCGATATTGCTCAGAGAGAACCTTGAAAGCAATAACGAAAATAAAAGCAAATCAAAAGAACACAATTCAGGAAAGGGAAAGTAGTCAATATGCTTAATATTTAATGTGAACCCACAACGGGGCCATGGACATTCAATGATTTACATATTCTTTGCAACCAGTAAATGCTATATTGGAGCTATGTAGCTGTAGGCACTGTAGGACAATTCACCGCTAAATATAACATAAGGGCTGCTCCAAGAAGGCCCCTGATGCAATATGCTCTTTTCGCTCAGTGAATGTGCTCTGTGTTTACAGAATAGAAGGCTGCCAAGTTACCACTGGGAAAAGGGAGATAGAGGAGATGAGCTACCAGAGACAAAATTGAAAATAAATTGCTTCACAGTATGTGCAGCAACAGAGGTCAGGAAGGGCTTGTTTAAAGCTCCCTAAAAATATGTAAATGCTTATCACTTTAACCATATTCTAGGTTTAAGAAGAGTAAAATGTATATCAAAACTAAAGTTAACCGCTTCCCTACTGGCAACAGTATATATAACATTATATAGGGAATCGGTTATACAGAGATCATGGTTGAGGCTACAACCATGATCCCGGTGTAATTTTTTTAGGGCCGGTGATTCTCTTTAATGTAAAAGTACTCTGAGGGGCTGGGCAGCTGCTGGAACACTTTTACAGGTGGTGGAAGGGGCACTCGCGAGCGATTGGGAGGCCCAGTACAGATGCGGCCAGCAGAATCCAACTCCGGCCTCACAGTGAGAGGAACTGAAGCTGTTCCTACCACTGTGTGACGTCAGAGCTGGAAAGTGATGAATATTTCATCACTTCCGGTTCTGGCTCTTTGTTTACTGGTCACATAGCGGCCAGTGAAGCAGCTGATCAGACCGATTTGAGTCCGACCGGCTGCATTGAAGCCCAAACGAGAGATGAGGTGTTTAATAGACAAAGAGTACCTGTCATTACTATTGCTGTCATAAGGGATGTTCATATTCCTTTTGACAGCAACAAATGTGATCAAAATTTTTTTTTAAAACCCCAAAAAAAACCCAAAAAAACAAAAAAAAAATGAAGATTTTAAAAAAAGTATATATTTTTTTAAAGTGTCCCTGTCCCCCCGTGCTCGTACGCAGCAGCGAACGCACACCTCGGTTCCACATGTATATGTAAACATTGATCACACCACACGTGAGGTATCACAGTGAACGTCAGAGCGAGAGCAAGAATTTTAGCACCAGACGACCTGCGTAAATCTAAACTGGTAACCTGCAAAGGCTTTTAAAGTCACCTATGGATAATTTAAAGTACCGTAGTTTGTCGCCATTTCATGAACGTGCGCAATTTTAAAGCGTGGCCTGTTTGGTATCTATTTACTCTGTGTAACATCTTGTCTCCAGATATCACCCAAACCATCCTCTCTGCTCCTCCCAAGACCTCCTACTCTCAAGCTCTCTCATCTCCTCCTCCTATGCTCTTCACTAGGATTTCTCCAGAGCCTCTCCCATCCTCTGGAATGCTCTACCTCAACCTGCCCGGCTATCTCCTGCTCTCGCTGCCTTCAGGCAATCTGTGAAAACTCATCTCTGCAGGGAAGCCTATTACACCTCCAACTAATTTTTTACCATTTTCATCAGCTCATTCCCCACAGTTACAACCTTTTGTACTACCTGTCCCACCCTATTAGACTGCAAACTCTTCTGAGCAGGGCCCTCTTAATCCTGTATAACCCTCTTGTATTTTATTGTATTGTAACTGTATTATCTCCCTTTTATATTGTAAAGCGCTGCGTAAACTGTTGGTGCTATATAAATCCTGTACTAATAATAATAATATCTGCAGTGTGAATATAGGGCACTGCTGCCTCCGACTTCTATTACCAGGAGATTTTCTGATTTCGCTTCTGTGCTGCTCACTGTTGACCATTCCTGGAGACTCTAACAGGAGTAAGAAATGCTCTGACTCTACCAAGATGGTGACTTCCATAAAAGAGATATTGTGCAGAACAAGGTTCACCAATATTTTGTTTTGCTACATTTTAAGCCTTAAAGTACTATTATTAGTATCAGTTACACAAAATGAATAGTTTTTCAATTCACAAAGATGTATACAGTTTACTGTTCTACACACAATGCTTTTCTATATACCTGTAAAAAAAAGCAAGAACCAGTCCACCCAAAACAATATTTACATTTTTGGTAAAAGCTTTATATTAAAGAAAGTAATTAGAAAATATGCAATTTTTTTACCTGTTTTTGAAGTTCAGCATTTTGCAACTCCTGCTCTAACATCTGCACCACCTGAGTGCGGGAGCCAAGGGCCTCGCTCTGTTCTTCAAGTTTTCTCTGTAGATGTTGAATCTAATGAGAAAAATAAACATTAATTTTCTGAATAGTTATAATAAATGAAGTCTGCCCGGAATAAATGTCATCTGGAAACTGTTTGGTAAGGACACCCATTTCAGTTCTCTTTGCTTCAAATTCTATACAGGAGTAGCAAATACAGCTATCAAGATCTAAATGAAAAAGACAGACTGCAAAACTCAGCCACGCAGTCACTGACATAATGGATTTCCTGATCTATTCTAAAAGACTATGATCCAGTTGCAGAATCTGTCTGAATTGGCTTTAAACAAGTTACTGTTATCTTTCAACAGCTTCTTTGAGAGCAATACTGTCTAGGCACTGATGGCATTCATTTTGAGAAAAACACTTTGCTACATGGCACAAGTGAAAAGTATGGCTACAAGCAACTAGCTCAGTCAATAAGGGAAAACGCTACTTAAAAGCTCTTTTTATAATACCATTTATATATGTATAGTAAAAGGAAAAGCTGTGGTCTTATCTAAAGACTTTTGAGGCTTATGAAGAACAAAACAGGATTTTTCTCTACTTACCATAATATCCCTTTCTCTGAGTTCATTGACGGACACAGCAGCTCCATCTTGACCATTGGGTTATGCTGCCACCTTCAGGAGTGACTAGGCAGAACAACAATTTATCAAAAAACAGACACAGCCCCTCCCAGGGGGCAGTCCTCACTGGTGTTAACCCTCCACCCTGTAACAGATAGCTCAGTTTGTAACAAGCAGTAAAACCACAAAAGGAGGGGTGGGTGCTGTGTCCGTCAATGAACTCAGAGAAAGGGATTTTACGGTAAGCAGAAAAAAATCCCGTTTTCTCTTTCGTTCATTGACGGACACGGCAGCTCCATCTTGACCATTGGGACGTCCCAAAGCAGTGTCAAAACGAGGGGTGGGTAAACGAACACAACAAACCTTCACACAAGAGAACCCTCAGTGAGGAACCAGAATATACACCTCACAAGGCCGCTTTCAAAACTTTAAGGCCAAAGGCTGCATCCGAAGATGCCAAAACATCAGCTTTGTAAAACTTTGAAAAAGTGTGCACGGATGACCATGTAGCCGCCTTGCACACCTAAGACACAGACGCCTGGTGTCAGAAAGCCCAGGAAGTGCTAATCACCCTGGTAGAGTGAGCCATGACCGGGAAAGGAGGTTCTAGGCCCCTAACAGCATAGGGTCATGTCACAGTTTGTCTAATCCAACGTGAAATAGTGGCCGACGAGGCCGCAAGGCCGTTGCGTATACCATCCACCACAACAAACAGCGCATTGGACCTCCGAAAGGAGGCCGTGGCTGCTAGGTACACCCGAGGAGCCCGAACAACTCCAATGATCCAACGTGTGTAGAGCAACCTTCTTAAGATGAGATAGGCGTGGGCACAAAGAAGTGAGGACAATGTCCTCATTGATATGAAAAGGCGATACCACCTTCGGGAGGAAGGAAGGTGAAGGGCGCAAGACCGCCTTATCCTTGTGTAGGACCAAATACGGAGACCTACAGGACAGAGCCGCCAACTTCGACACCTGCCGGGTGGATGTGATAGCCACCTTTTGCGAGAGCAACAGCAGCGAGACTTCCCTGATATTCTCAAACGGCGGCTTCCGAAGCCCCGAGAGGACCAGAATAAGGTCCCATGGCGCCAGGGGACACACACACACACACACACCTGGGGAGCGACATGCCGAACCCCCTGTACAAAGGTACGGATCAAGGAAAGCGTAGTCAATGTACACTGAAAAAAGATTGCCAGAGCGGAAATCTGACCCTTGATCGTGCCCCCCCATCCTCGCACCAGGAGATCTAAGCCTTTCAGGTGCGGTGGTATATCTTACGGGAAGTGGCCTTACGTGCATTGAGCATGGTAGGAATCATCGAGGCCAATACACCCCGATCCTTCAACACCTGGTATTCAATAGCCAGGCGGTTAAAGCCAGAGAGGGTAAAGCAGGACGCAAAATGGGCCCCTGGGACAGTAGGTCCTCACGTAATGGGAGTCGCCAAGGGGCATCCCCCACCATCCATACCATGTCGGCGTACCAAGGACGCCGCGGCCAATCTGGAGCTACGAAAATGGCCGGGATTCCCTCTGCCTCTATTCTGCGTAACAGCCGCGGAAGAAGCTTGAGAGGAGGAAAGGCATAGATGAGCCGATTCCGAGCCCACGGTGCCACCAGAGCATCCGCTGCGTCCGCCAAGGGATCTCTCGTCCTGCTCACAAAGGTCTGCACCTTCCGATTGAGATGAGACGCTAGCAGGTCCATGTCTGGCGTGCCCCATCGCAGACAAATCAGACGGAATACGTTCGGGTGCAGGGACCACTCTCCCTGATCCAGCGTCTGGCGGCTGAGGTAGTCCGCGTGCCAATTTTCAACGCCGGAATGTGAACGGCGGAGATCGCTGGCACGTGAAGTTCGGCTCACTGAATGTGAGCCACTTCCATAGCCATAGCCGAGCTTCTTGTCCCGCCCTGATGATTCACGTATGCCATGGCCGTGGCACTGTCCGATTGAATCCTGAAAGGTTGCCAGTGCAGCCGCCCTGTCCAATGGGAAAGGCAGCACTTGATGGCACGAAGTTCCAGGACATTGATGGGGAGACGCGACTCCTCCAGTGACCAGCGCAGCTTAGCCGACAGCAACCTCAGAACTCCCCCCCAGCCGGTCAGGCTGGCATCCGTCGTAATCACCGTCCAATGAAGGGGGAGGAATGACTTCTGCAGCCGAAGAGCCGGGGCCCGTAACCACCAGAGCAGAGAAGTCCTGGTCTGGCGGTCCACCAGGATCAACCGATCCAGGGACGATGGGGACTTGTCCCACTTTGAAAGAATCTCCCGCTGCAAAGCACGGGTGACACTGGGCGTACGGCACCGCCTCGAAGGGGACACCATCCGACCCAGGACCCGCATGCAAAAGCGTAGGGATGAACATTTCTGGGACAGCAAGGAACAAACCGCCGACTGAAGCGCCTGCAGCTTGGTCGGTGGAAGGAAGACCTTGGCCTGGGCGGAAAATAGAATCAGGTCCAGATACTCCAATCGGTGAGACGTGGTCAGCACTGATTTTGGGCGCATGGTGATCGTCACATTGTCCCTCAGGGCTGGAGCCGACTCCGCTCGCAAGAGGAGGTCGTCCAGGTACGCCACACCACCGCAATGCCCCTCTGTCTCAACAGGGCCAGAACCGGGGCCAATAGCTTGGTGAAGACCAGAGGCGCAGAAGCCAGGCCGAACAGGAGGGCCACAAACTGGTAGTGATGCTCTCTAACCACAATGCGCAGGAAGCGCTGGTGCTGAACGCATATGGAAATATGCAGGTACGCGTCCTTGATGTTGAGGGAGGCCAGGAAATCGCCCGGTGAAGTGCCGCCACCACAGAGCGGACGGACTCCATCCTGAACGTTCGTACGCGTAAGAAACAGATGAGGGCTTTGAGGTCAAGTATCTGCCGGACCCCATCCTTTTTCGGAACCACAAACAGGTTGGAATAAAACCGCCGAAATCGTTCCGAGACCGGGACGGGAACCACGACCCCCTGGCAAAGCAGGTCCTGCACCGCCCCCAGCAAAGCCTGCAGCCGGCCGGGGGGGGGAGCCGCATATTTGAGGCAAAGAACCTGTCTGGAGGGCGGGAGCGAAATTCTATTTTTTACCCTGACAAAATCAACTCGTGCGCCCAGTGGTCTGAAATGCGGGAAGTCCACCGGTCTGTAAACCCACGGAGACGTCCCCCCACCCGAAGGATGGATGGGGGCAACCCTTCATGCTGAGGACTTGTCTTCTTCTCGTCACGCTTACGCTGCCAGGGACGCTTCTGTCCACCTGCGGGAGCCTTGGCAGGCTGGGAGCTCTTGCTCGATGAGCGGGATGTACGAAAAAGCCTCTTCTGGGCAGAAAAAGAGGGTCCTGGCCTGCGGCGGAGCTCCCTACTCCTCTTGGTCTCCGGGAGAAAAGTGCTCTTCCCACCGGTGAGATCCTTTATAATCTCATCCAGGGTAGCTCCAAAGAGCCGCCCACCCTGAAAGGGTAAGTCCACCAGGGCCTTCTTAGATGTTTGGTCTGCCGACCAACATTTCAGCCAGAGAAAATGCCTGACAACCACAGAAGACGCGGACAACTTGGATATCAGGGGGGCCATATCCAGAGCTGCGTCACACACATATTTAAGCCTGTGAGCGTTTGCGACACCAGAGCAGTGGCCAACACAGTCCGCAGAGCTGACCCTGCCAAGACAAACATGGATCTGGCAACTGCCTCGGCTTTCCTATCAGCCGGGTCCTTGAAAGACGGTGTGTCTGCCACCGGAATCGTGGTCGCCTTATTCAAGCGCGACATGGGGGGGAATGGACAACTGGAGGCGATGTCCATTTTTTCACTAGGCTGTCCTAGAAAGGATAGTGCACAGAGAACCATCTCGGAATGGGGAAGGAACTCTGAGGCCGTTCCCATTCTCTGTAAATAAACTTATCAAAGTAAGTCAAATAAAGGGAAAACCTTAGCTGCACGGGCCGGCTTATGCGACCCGAAGGGAACGGCCACCTCCTGCGATGCTCCAGCTGCCTCTTCCAGCTTCAGAGTATCGCGCGATGTAATCAGGGCGCCTACACTAGCGCCTTCTGGTCTACGGTAGCCATCGCCGAGGAGTCCTCTTCGCTATCGGAGGGGCCACTTCTTAACCGCCTTACGCCCACATGCCATCTCTACCCGGGAGACAAACGACTCCAGGGCCGCCGACAGAGCGTCAAGGGGTACCGCAGCCCCAGAGGCGCTGGCTGCAACCACGGAGGGGTCTGGTGGGGAAGCACCCACATCAGAGACCATTGTGTCGCTCACCCCGGTAACACACCACACTGACAGGGGCCTAGGTACCAGGGAGACCAGGCATCCCCCACCCAGAGCACTGCACAGTCCAGGAGGGTAACCCCCAAGAGGACTCACCACCTGCTGGCCCCATGAACCTACAGGAAAGGAGGCTGTGCCTGCTGCTGCCCACTGCTGCCACTGCCTTGCGTCTTGCCTGCTTGCTCCTGTGCTGCTGTGTCTCTGTGCCACGAAGGGACCGGCGCCAGACTCTGCTTGGAAGCAGCCCCTCCTCTACACACAGGTAAAGCCAGATCGATGTCCAGCCTACAGGAAAATGGCCGCCGAGCACAACAGGCTGTACAATAGGCGGCCGGCCACTGCAAATTGGTGGCCGCGGCTACAACAAAATGGCTGCCAATCGCGGCTACCACAAAATGGCGGCCGGATCAGCCGCCTGAGGCAGGGGGGTGAGGGGGTTCAGCCAAACCCCGGACACCATAGGAGGGACCCCAGCAAACCGGAGGAGGGTGGGGGGGGTAGGGGGGTGAAGACATGCCCACCGACCTAACACCCCAGGGGGGTACCTGCCTGCTCCTCCCATACCCCAGCAGAGGAGGGGGGCGTACTTACCCATCCAGTCAGGAGGTAGTGTGTATCCCACCCGAGACAGATCCGCCTCCCCGTCCATTTCGGGGGGGGGGGGGGGCGGGCTGTCAGCCATGGCATCACTGTGACTCGGACCCTGACACCCGGTCATATGTGCTCCTGCAGGATGTTTAACCCGCCGGCCGCCCCATCCGGTTAGGGACCTGTCGTGGCCGACCCAGCGCGGAGCTAAGGTCTACGCTCGTTCGCTGGCCGGGCTGGGGAGACTACCAGGATCTACAGTCAGGTGCATAAATGTTGGGACATCGACACAATTTTAATGTTTTTGGATCTATACACCACCACAATGGATTTGTGGGAGGCACATATACAAACTGTTGTAATTCATACACCGTTCACCTGATTTGGATGCAAATACACTCAAATTAAAGCTGAAAGTCTGCAGTTAAAGCACATCTTGTTTGTTTCATTCCAAATCCATTGTGATGGTGTATAGAACCAAAAACATTAGAATTGTGGCGATGTCCCAATATTTATGGACCTGACTGTATAATATCCAGCCTGTCGCCCAGCAATTGATTGCAGTCTTCATTGTGAAAACACAGCAGAAGTGGAACCAAAGACAGAGGAACCACAGGTCCCAGCAGGGAGCCAGGTCCTTACTCCTTGACTAGGCAGAAAACACTGAGCTATCTGTTACAGGGTGGAGGGTTACCCCTGGGAGGGACTGTGTGTGTTTTTTTGATATTTGTTGTTCTGCCTAGTCCACTACTGAAGGTGGCAGCATAAACCAATGGTCAAGATGGAGCTGCTGTGTCCATCAATGAACGAAAGAGAAAGATAAACTATATTGTCAAAAGCATGGGGACACCTGCCTTTACACGCACATGAACTTTAATGCCATTCCAGTCTTAGTCGGTAGGGCTTAATATTGAGTTGGCCCACCCTTTGCATCAATAACAGCTTCAACACTTCTGGGAAGGTTTAGGAGTGTGTCTATGGGAATGTTTGACCATTCTGCCAGATACGCATTTGTGAAGTCAGGCACTGATGTTGAATGTGAAGGCCTAACTCAAAGTCTCTGCTCTAATTCACCCCAAAGGTGTTCTATCGGGTTGAGGTCAGGACTCTGTGCAGGCCAGTCATGTTCTTCCACCCAAACTCACTCAATCATGTCTTTATGAACCTGACCTTGCTTTGTGCACTGGTGCGCAGTCATGTCGGAACAGGAAGGGAACAACCCCAAACTGACATCTTAGAAACCATTATCAGTAGCTTCTTCCCATCCTTCCTATGCTAGGTCAGGGATATATAGGAACCACTTTTGATAAGAAGAGTCAAATGGATTGGAGCCCTTGGCTTGTAAACAACCATAGAAGTCGGTGACCAGTTTTGTGTGGTCAGAGTTGTACATCAAATGCTCTAACAGGGATACTGATAGATAAATAGTTAGAGCGTCAAAATGGCCCTTAATTGCATGGCGTAGCAACAAATATTAAAGAAAAGAAATGGTTATCAATATGGCAACTCTCTTTAAAGGTCTTAAAAGAAAATAATTACCCTTAGTTGATTCTGTCCCGTTCTCGCTTCTACAAGTTCCTCTCCAATTATCTTCCTTCATGTTTTTCTTCTATTTCTTCCATCTTCAATAACCTCTATTCCCCCTTTGTAGCCCTACAATCCCGGTTCACCCCTAATTTTTCTCTGAACTGGTTGGCAAGCCGCAGCATTGCTCACAGCTACGTTCTGCCTGCCGCTAACGATTTAACAAACTATCAAAGCCCTTCTGTCACTCACAATAAGGCTTCTGGAAGCAGTTTATTTGCGATTATAAAATGTGAGAGATAAGGGAGGAAACAGGCAAGGGAATAGTTGTCTGCTGAAGCCGAGGCACCGGGTGGGCCCGGGGACACCAGGAACTCTTCTTTTTTTGATTTTCTCCTGAAAAAACCTGGTGGGAAACGGGATGGCGCCGTAAGTGGATAGAAGACAATTGCAGCCAGCTGGAGGAAGCTTGGAACCAAGGATAAGAGACAAGTGTGACCAGTAGGAGGAAGCTCGGAACCAAGGAGAAAAGACCCCATTTACCACAGGCGTGTTACCCCTGTAGGGGTGTGGAATCTCCGGTAAGTGCGGGCACATGAGGGGAGCACAAGTCACATTTATGTAGTGGATACAGCATCTGGCACAAAAGTCACCTTTTTGCAGGAATTTTACAATATTAATGATTGAAGTATATCATTGATGGTGGAAGTTTTCTACAAATCATCAGCTGCATTAGACTTTGTAAAGTTTTTATGATTTACGGACTTTTACGGATTTTCACTGACTTTTTATGGATCACGATTCTACGGAATACTAATATTTTGGCATATATATTTTACATACCCTTTATATACTCACATTTTTTATTCACTTATTTCATACACTGACTTATCGTAATTGGGGTAAAACTCCCGAAAGGTTTATGTTATTAAGTATTTGTCGCTTACTTATATTAATTTTTGCACATGTTTGCACATTTGCACTTTTACAGAATTTTAGATACACTGGTGAATACAAAGGTTTTTATTAATGAGACAGCGCCATTCCTAAATACAAACTAAAAGGGGATAGAGAAATTGTGAAAGTGAGAAGGGAGTGGATAGGGTCTACTGGAAAGAGCACAGCTTTTGTAAGCATAGGTAAAAATGTGAAGAGCATGGGGAGATCAGATAACCAAAACAGAAGTGGACACAGTATAAGGCCCACCTAGCCCCGTGGTCACTAATCTCTGCAGCATCCTTTTTGCAGCAAGCACTACTGTCACGGAATATAGATGTCCTTTGTGCCATCATGTCCTACCCTATTCCACTGTTCTAGGTACCCAATGCTTCCTCTTTTGTCCCACTTTGTATTCATTAATCCCTGCCACTTTCTCTAGTAAGTACTATACAGTATATATTTATTTATGTATTAATATTACATTACCTTTATTTGCCAATCTCTGTGGTCTCCCGCAGTCCTGGTATTCCATCACTAATCCCTGTTACCTCTTCTTCCATCCTTTCCTGCCAGCATTGATTCCTACTACCTCTTCTTCCATCCATCCACTTCCTCATCTATTATCCTAATTCAATGTCTCCAATTCCTGCTGCCTCTCTTTAACCCCACACCTTTTAGTCTTTCCAAGTTACCACTGTTACTGTTGCCAAACTATGCCTTAGGCATATGCACTCATGAAAGGCACTGCATATTGGTTTCTCTTGCTTACATATAAAACCCTCAGAGATAAACTACCAGGAGATCAACTACAAAATCATCACAATGGAAGAGCTGAGCTGGACCACAAGCAGCGGCTTACCAACACACTGCAGTAGTTGTTTGTTCCTCTGTAAACTATGTACAGTAATTGTGCCTAAAACCATTAGGATGATTTCAGCAATCAGGCAACGTTTTTTTAAATGTCCACAAAATAGTAATTTTTTGAAAAAAGGGATTAAAACTTCCCCCAAAATCCTTTTCTCCGAGTTCACTGACAGACGCAGCTTCTTCATTGACTTTGTGGGGTTTTATGCTTGTCCCACTAGGAGTTAACTAGGCAGGGAAAAGAAGCAGCTGGCCCCTCCCATGGGGGCCGTCCCCTCTTCCTACATCAAACCCCCTCACAGCATAGCTCTTCAGTTCGTACACAAGCCGTACCAAAAACAGAGCCCAGAGGGGTGGGTGCTGCGTCAGTCAGTGAACTCGGAGAAAAGTATTTTACGGTAAGTTTTAATAAAATCCCTTTTTTTCCTAACGTTCACTGACAGACGCAGCTTCTTCATTGACTTTGTGGGGATGTCCCCAAGCTGTGTCAAAAGAGGGGTGGGTAAAACGCTAACAGTACCCAACTGAACCTCTGAAGAGGCGCCAGACGCGCCTACACTGCCGCTTGCAAAACTTTGCGGCCAAAAGCAGCATCCGTAGATGCAAACACATCAACTTTGTAAAACTTAATGAAAAGTGTGAACCGAGGCCCAAGTGGCCGCCTTGCACACCTGTGACACCAATGCCTGGTGTCTAAAAACCCAGGAAGTGC
>BLSH010310126.1:83987-94963 GCA_018402905.1 Glandirana rugosa
CTAAGACTTCACATTTTTTATCCATATAGAAGGTTACCTGGGTTAGAAAGGACGTTGTCCGTCGAGTTCCCAATTAGTGACATGAGGAAGGAACGTTCGTTGGTATGAGGTTCTTGTTCCTCTTCTCCAGGTATCACATATGGTTATGTGAAATTACCGGTTTAGGTGTGAAATTTTTGTGTAAGTGTACCATCAGTCTTCTTAGTGGAACGTAATATTTCTCTTGAGCGACATTCCTTAAATATGTTGGACAGAACGAGACGAACTTTTACCGCCACCAGGCTGGTGGAGAACCCAACCCCTGAAAAACAACCCCACACCATACCGCACCCTCCACTAAATGATTTGGACCAGGGCACAAATGCAGGTGGTCGGACCACCGCCATTTTCAAGCAGAGCAAGACAGGTTGTATAAATTCCTTACAGCGAGTTCTCTTTATAATGCAAGGTGATTCTTCTGACTACCATGTGAATGTGTTTTTAAAGTGTGGATTTGGCCATTAAAGTGTATTGGTATACACTATGGACCTCTTCTCCTTGTTCTTGGAGTATGGTTGCTTGCAAGGAAGGAGTACAGTGATTAACCCTTGAGCTGCCTGTTGCAGGAAAGATTGGGTCCATTGGAAGATATACCTATTTTTTACACTTCAGAATCTCTGCTGGACCTCCTGTAAATTAAATGGTCATTTGCTAAAGGTAAGCAGATCTGATTCACTTGGGAGTGCAGTGAATTAACTGGATTACTGCACGATGTGAAGAGCACTTTGGAATATTGCACTTGTTTGTCACATGAAGCACAGTATTTTTGGGAGTAGAATCATTTTTTTTTTCTTTTAGCAATATTTCTATATGACAACAGTGAGCACTATGATTTTTCCCTTCTCTTTGAGCCATTGTAGTTTTCGGGAGAAAAAAAGTGAATGAGAATCCTTTCAAGGTTGAATGTTGCAGTTGATGAGGAGTGGTGGAACTCCCTTTCCTTCCTTGATGACAAATGCGCTTATAGACCTATTCTGCTGTAAGAGGTTTATTTACGAAATACCGTTACTTGCAAAGGAGTGGAGAGATTAACTCTGATTAAACCTGTTGTAGGGAGGATTGGATTATTGGAAGATATCTCTCTTTTTAGACTTCAGAAGCACTGTTGGACCTCCTGCAATTTAAGGGGACATTTGCTAAAGGTGAACAGATTTGATGCACTTGGGGGTGAAGTGAACACAATGGATCACTGCATGGTGTGAAAAACACTTTGATGACCACCTTAGATTATTGCATTGTTTGTTGCATAAAGCACAATATTTTTGTGAATGGAATAATTTTATTTAGAAAGATTTTTATATGAGAAAAGTGAGCACTACGATTTATTAGCGATTATGGTTTTGGGAAGAAACGGTAGATGAGAATCCTTTCAAGATTGACTGTTGTAGTTGATGAGGAGTGGTGGAACCCCCCTTTCCCTTCTTTGATGACAAATGCGCTTATAATAGACCTTTTCTGTTGAAGGAGTTCTATTTAAGAAGGTGAGTGTTATTTGGGAGTGCACCTTGTGAATATTACCTCCTATGTGTTGGGAATCTTACTGAAGATAGAATTTTGAAGACATTTTTTGAATGGTGTGGACTTTTGCATTTTGGGACTATTGTATGAATATACTGTATGACACTTTTTTTATGTATCTTTGGGTTTTGCCAAGTTTAAAAGTATAGGTATTTGTTCAATTAAGAGTTGCAGTTATTTTGTTTTGACTTTTAATACAATGCAAATGCCCCGCATACAAAAAAATAACATACCAAATATTGAGGCTAGGTTTAGTGCACTAAATGATATGTTAAACCAGAAGGTAAGCTCAGTGTTATAAATTACAGAAAACAACGCTTTCCAGGATACGCAAACAATGCAAAAGGATGATGGAAAAAAACTGCAAAGTGTGGAGAAAAACAGAGCTGCTTAAAAGCTTGTGCAAACAAAGTACATTGTATTTTCACAGCTATGATTTGTCTACAGTGGGTATAAAAGGTTTACACACCGCTGTTAAAATGTCAGGTTTCTATGATGTAAAAGAATGAGATAAAGATAAACAATTTCAGAACTTTTTACACATTTAATGTGACCTATAAATTGTACAACAAATTGAAATCTTTTGGTCGGGGGGGTTGCATAAGTGTGCACACCTTCTTATAACTGGGGATGTAGCTGTGTTCAGAATGAAGCAATCACATTTAAACTCATGTTAAGCCTAGGTTCACATTGATGCGATTTGGCATGGGATTTGACATGTCAAATCGCATGCCAAATCAGTGGCAATGGCCGCATCGATTCCCATTACTTTTGGGGACTTCGGGGGGTGCGATTTGTATAGACATCTGTGCAGCAACCCGCACATATGTCTCTAAAATCGCACCTGAAGTCGGACTGTCATGGGGGTATGACAGCAGGATTGAAATTGTGCGCGTTTAGCTGAACTTGCACAATTTCAATCCCGCTGTCAGTGTGAACCTAGGCTAAATAGGAGTCAGTACACACCTGCCATCATTTAAAGTGTCTCTGATTAACCCCAAATAAAGTTCAGCTGTTCGAGTAGGTCTTTCCTGACATTCTCTTAGGCCTGATTCACACCTATGCAGGCTGCATCTTCCAGGTGCATTTTGCATTTTTCAATACTACATCCATAGGAAACCATGTTAAATGGACTGTAGTGTGTTTCTGCAAAACTGAAAACGCACTAAAAAATGCATAGGTGTGAAACAGGCTTTAGTCGCATCCTACAGCAAAAGCCATGGTCCACAGAGAGCTTCCAAAGCTTTAGAGGGATCTCATTGTTAAAAGGTATCAGTCAGGAGAAGGGTACAAATTAATTTCCAAGGAATTACATATACCATGGAACACAGTGAAGGCAGTCATCATCAAGTGGAGAAAATATGGCACAACAGTGACATTACCAAGAACTGGACGTCCCTCCAAAATTGCTGAAAAGACGAGAAGAAAACTGGTCAGGGAGGCTGCCAAGAGGCCTACAGCAACTTTAAAGGAGCTGCAGGAATATCTGGCCAAGTACTGGCTGTGTGGTACATGTGACAACAATCTCCTGTATTCTTCATATGTCTGGGCTATGGGGTAGAGTGGCAAAATGGAAGCCTTTTCTTACCAAGAAAACCATCCAAGCCCAGCCAAATTTTACAAAAATACATATGAAATCTCCCAAAAGCATATGGGAAAATGTGTTCTGGTCTGATGAAACCAAGGTTGAACTTTATGGCCATAATTCCAAAATATATGTTTGGCGCAAAAACAACACTGCACATCACCAAAAGAACACCGTACCCACAGTGAAGCATGGTGGTGGCAGCATCATGCTTTGGGTCTGTTTTCCTTCAGCTGGAACAGGGGCCTTAGTCAAGGTAAAGGGAATTATGAACAGTTCCAAATACCAGTCAACATTGGCACAAAACCTTCAGGCTTCTGCTAGAAAGCTGAATATGAAGAGGAATTTCATCTTTTTTCTTTTAAATACGTTTTATTGAAAAGTGTACATACAATACATACATACTAGGTGTGCACGACATGTGCAATCAAATTTGCATAGTAAGGTGCATTGACAAAGAACAAAAGTAAAAAACATGCCAGAGAGTACATAAATAGCATTTGGAGTTAAGAACGTGAGAGGCCACACTTGATATTACAGTCCGGTACATAATGGTCAAGCATTGATAATGAGTCACAGAGACAGAGGCAGCCCCGAATCATCCATTTGTTACTGTACGAGCTGAGGAGCACCATACATCCCATATTTTATGGTGTTTTTGCGGACATACTCTGTGCTCATAGACTAGCTGCACAAATGGCAAGACCCGGTTCACCAGCTGCAGCCATCTACGGACCGAAGGGGGCCTGGATAGAATCCATACAAGAGCAATATTTTTTCTAACCAACAAGGACTCCTTAAGCAGGGTTCTTTGATTCCTCAGCCATTGCTCCTCATCCAGTATACCGAGTAAGCACACTGCAGGAGTGCAAGGAACCAGGACCGAGAGGACAGATGACAGAATGTCTGTCACCGTCCCCCAGTATCTTGCCACTGCAGGGCATGTCCAGATAACATGGTTAAAATCAGCCTGTGTGTTGTTACATCTCGTACATGTGGGAGTGGACATGCGATGCATGGCATGTAGATGCAGCGGTTTAAGGTACGTCTGATGAATAATGTATAAATTGAGTCAACTTATTATTAATGGCCGGGGACAGGTAGATGTGAAGAACAGGCCTCTTCCCAGTCTTCGTCAGTCATGTCAGGAATAATCTCCTGCCACCGCTAGCGTACCACTAGCGGGGAACCATTGACCGCAGAGGTCAGTAGGTATGTATATATATGCCGATATTAGGCCCCCCGGCCCCTGTGACCTCAGTATGCCAATAAGAGGGTAATTTGAAAGCTGCGTACCCCTACCACCAAACTGTGCATGAAGTGCATGGCGGAGCTGCAGGGATCTATAGAAGCCAGAGCGGTGAAGATCATATCTGCCCTGTAATTGCTCAAATGACATGAGGACATTATCTGTGTATATGTCGTCTAGGGTATGAACACCTTGTCATGTTCAAAAGCAGTTATCAGCTAGTTGCGCCAAATGTGTGGGAACATAGGGTTACTCCACAAAGGCAGCATAACCTCCATGTCCCCTAACCCCACTATACGTTTGGACTCCCTCCAGATCGCCCTAGCCAGATTTAAAATTGTACTAAGGAAGCCTCACTAGCTTCCAGGGCGATCAGTAGGTCCTCAACCTGCAAGACATGTGCCAAGTGTGACTCCACCACACCTGGTGTCACGGGTGAGAGCCAATCCACCAAGTTTCTCAGCTGCCCGGTCAGGTAATAATAGTATAAGTTTGGAAACGCCATTCTGGCCTCCGATTTGGGACGCTGTAGGGTGGAGTATTTGAGTTTCCTCCTGCCTTGAGCCCATATACAGGATCCAAATTGTGCATCCAAGGACTTAAAGTAGGTTCTTGGCATTGGCACCGGCATGTGAGACGCTATATACAGGCATATAGCCAGCAGCACCATCTTTAATAAATTTATTCTACCTGCAACCGATAGAGGCAACCTAGCCCATGCAGCCAACTTGGTCCTAATAGTTTGCATAAGAAGGTCCATATTAACTTTTAGTGCCTCCGCAGGGGTTAGAGTGATATGTATACCCAGGTATTTTAATGAAGTTAGCACCCTTAAGGGGGTAACCGTGGCACCTTCTTCAAACGCCCGGGGGAAGAGAGGCATCAGCGCCGACTTTTGCCAGTTTATCTTTAGGCCGGAAAACTCCCCGAAGGTGTCAATGATTTGCATTGCCGCCGTCAAGGAGCGAGAGGCATCCTGTAGGTATAAAATAAGATCATCTGCATATAGGCCGATTGTATCAGTTCTTTCACCTAGAGTAATACCCTTCACCAGAGGAGACTGCCGAAAACCTCAACGCCAGAGCCTCCATAGTCACCTCAAAAAGGAGTAGCGACAGAGGACAGCCCTGCCAGGTGCCCCTGTGAGGCCGTATGGGGGTGGATAAAAGTCCATTTACCAGCAGCTGCGATGTGGGATAAGCATAGAGGATCAAGACCCACCCACGAAACCCCTCCTCAAAGCCAAAGGATTGAAAGACAGCTAGAAGAAATGGCCATTCAACAGAATCGAAGGCCTTCGCTGTGTCCAGAGAGGCCAGGACACTCGTATCGGGGAGATAATCCCTGAGTTGGGTTATAATTTGGGTTCTATGGATATTAATAGATGTGGACTTCCCTGGCATAAAGCCAGTTTGGTCCGGGTGTATAATACCAAGTATACAACTGTTTAGATGCCTGGCCAAGATTTTTGCGAGAATCTTATAGTCACTGTTTAATAATGATATAGGGCGATATGAGGCACAGTCGGTGGGGTTTTTATCAGGCTTTGGTATCAGGACAACCGTTGCAGCGTACATGGAAGGCGGCAGTCTCCTCTCGGTAAATGCCCCAGAGTAAATACGTGTGAGAACCGGTGCCAGTATATCTATATATTTATGATAGACCTCTAAGGCTTTGCCATCGGGGCCGGGGCCTTCCCTGCTGCCAACGAGGCAACTGTGTCTCTTACATCATCTTCAGTGATTTCAGCATCTAGTGCCGAAGCCTGCTCTAGTGTGAGTGAAGGAAACTGCAGCTCCGCCAGGTATTCATCTATTTCCTCCCTATTGTGAGTAAGAGTAATGTTGTACATATTGACGTAAAAGGTTCGGAAACATTCAAGAATGTCCCTCGCCGCATGGGCCTCAGAACCGTCATCCCTGAGAATGGTGGATACTACCGAGCTCGCCGCTTGTTGCCTTGCCATATGGACTAACAAGTGGCTAGATTGGTTTCCAAACTCAAAGAATTTTTGTTGTGTATAAAACGACTTCCGCTTGGCAGTGGCCGCCATATGCGAAGAGTTCATTCTGGAGACCTGTTCCCAGTGTTCCCTATTGGTGACAGTAGGATCAGCTAAAAACCTGTCCTCAGCCTCTTTATAAGATTGGGTTATATCTTCCTCCTCTCTACGGGTGGACTTTTTAATGAATGAGATAGTGGACCTTAATGACCCCCTCAAGAAGGCCTTCAAGGTGTCCCAAAATATCAGACCCTTGTCCTCTCCATGCGCCTCCAAGAACACCTGGAGCTGATCCGTTATTCTATCATTCTGTCCTATTTGGGACAGCCAAAACTGCTGTATTCTCCACGGCCTTTGAGCTCCAGGGTTCTCCACATCAATGGAAAGCAGTAGAGGAGAGTGGTCCGAAATCCCCCTAGGGAGATATTCAACAGTGTTAATTTTGGGGGCCAGACGCTCATTTCCTAGAGCCAAATCAATTCTCATTAGCGTTCCTCTGCTAGGTATTGACCATGAGTATGCACGGGTGTGGGGATGGGCACTGCGCCACACGTCCCTCCAGCCAAATTCAGAGACCAGTGTCTTAAAGGCCGTCACATCCGGAGTGGGAGCCGAAAGAGGGGCCCCATGCCTGTCTAGCGTAAGGTCTAAAAGGAGATTAAAATCTCCTAAGCACAGGACATATGCTTCCAGGTATGCGGCTGCAAACACCATGGCCTCTTTGACAATACTCAAGCCGGCGGGAGGGGGGGTTGTATATACCTAGAATAACAAATGGTAGAGCATACATCTGTGCTACGATGAACACATACCTGCCCAAGGGGTCGGTTCTAATCTTCACACATTCCCATGGGACTGCACTATGGACTAATATTGAAACACCCCTAGAGTACGAGGTATGACATGAGTGCCCACCCCACCGTACCCACAGCTTATTAAGCCTCTCTAAATGTTCAGCTATCATATGGGTTTCCTGGAAACACACAATTTGCACTTTAGTTTTAAGAATCATAGAGAATATCTGTGCCCTTTTCGTGGGTGTGCCTAACCCCCTCACGTTCCATGACAAAATCCTATAGTCTCCTGCCATTAATCAGATCAGCATATAATAAATGTTCCTTAAGGATAATTCGCATAAACAATGTACTCCAAGAGTGTAAAAACCTGTGCACACAATAGGTAGATAATAACTCAACATAATAGCGTGCAGTCCTGAAGTACCAGGCTGCCGCTGAACCATATTCATAATGATAAACATTTAACTGAAGTGTAAACGTCTTAACATGAATCAACGGGGCATTGCCCACACATAGCAACTGCATGTGCATGGGCAATACGTGAGGAAACCTCCCCTCAGGCTCCTGTTGAGAGAATGTAATGGAAAACAGTCCGTATTTAGCTCTCAGTCAAAAATAATACTACAGGACATTAGGATACATATCAGGGTCACAAGATTGAGAGGTAAAGGCACTCCCCGTTGTGGGGAGCTCAGAATGCAACTGGGTATCCCATGCACCTGTAAGGTATCAAAGTGTACTCCTGTGGTTACAGTAAAAACTCAATGGGTCTCCCACCAGCGAAAGGTAACACCCAAAGAGGAGATCAGGGTGAACAGTCCCACTCCCCGCAAAAGTGCAGATGGTTCTGTGGCTCCACCTCTGCAAGGGTGTCATGGTGCCGTAACTGGTGGTTACTCCCGATTAGGACAGCATTCCAGGGTTCAATGGGTTCCGAAAGGATAAAGACAGCATAACTGGGCCCCTGCAGCAATCAATCACATGTAGCATACTGCAAGATACCCCTAGGTCCCAAGAGAGGCATGACCCAGCGACCCCCAGCCGGTCCACAGAAATGTCAGGGTGTCAAACATGGGAGAGAGACCAGCGTCCAAGGTCCCCACAAAATAGTTCAGTATGGGGTACAAGGGCCTCCTTGTTCTCACTTCATGAAGAAACACGGCTAGTACCAGTTATAGCCGCTAGGTGGCATAGGAGAACAGCAGAACATAGTTTTGTAGTTGGGGCTCATCCCATGTAAATTATGAGTTCCAGTGGATCTAGTATCCAAGAACAAACAGCCACATGCCAGCCTCTTCTAAAGTGTGAAAAAAAAAAAGAAGGGGAAAAACAGGGTTCTGTCCACACAGGCATATTAACAATAGCCATAATCCAGGAAGTGCTAGGCCCGTCTATTTGGACAGGAAGTCAGAAAGCAAGCGAGGATAGCTTTATACACAGACAGTTCATGAAAGGGGCACTATGGCCAGCCAGTCATTAGCGGCCTCGGGAGTGTTGAAGAATTGTACCCTGACACCATCAATCACCCGTAGGTGTGCTGGGTAAGCCACGGAGTATATTATCCCAGCCTCTCTCATTCTTTTCTTCACATCTGTGAATGTAGCTCTCTGCCTCTGGAGATCCACAGAAAAGTCGGGGAAAATGGATACCACCACATTGTCGTATTGGATCTGACCCTTCTGCCTGGCCTTGCGCAAGACTAAGTCCTGGTCCTTAAAATTCAATAGTCTCGCCAGTAATGGTCTTGGGGGTGCTCCAGGAATCAAGAGCTGAGCTGGGACCCTGTGTGCCCGTTCAATTGCAAAAGCGTTAGAGAAATTAGCAACAGGGAATGTAGTCTTAAGCCATCTCTCCACAAAATCACTGGGTTTTGGGCCTTCAGCCTTTTCGGGGAGGCCGATTATCCTGAGATTGTTCCGTCTCATTCTGTTCTCTAAATCGTTGGCCTTCTGCGCCCAGAATGAGACTTGCTTCTCAGTAGCCACTATTTTAACAGGTACAGGTGCCATGTCGTCCTCCAGAGAGGATATCCTGTGTTCAGTCTCTGTCACCCTCTCCCTTATGTTTTGTACGTCCTGGCGCAGTGTATCGCTTTTTGCCCTTCCAGCTATCTACTTCTTTTTTCCCCTGCCTCCGCTATGTCTCCTTAGATCGTACAGTGTAGCAGAATTCTGCATATAAGGAAAGGAACACCAATAGTGCTTATAACGTAAATGCAATTGCTTTTTATTAATCCAAAAAGTACTACTCAGATGAGTTGGGTGCTCCAGTGCACCTATTTTAACAGCATTTAAAATCTCTATAGTCATGACACTGCATCTGTCTGTGTGTTTGTTCCAAATTTGAGCGTCGTGCTGTCCTGTTGGCCCTCCTCTACGCGTTATGCCACAGGGACACGTGGCTTCCGTGGAATCCCCCTGAGGAAGCCACATGTCCACTGTGTCCCTTGCACAGAGAAGGCCAAGTGTCCGGTACAAAAAGCGTAGAACACACACTCACCTGTCCAGGATCCAGCAATGTGATCACCCGAACCATCGCTTCTCTCCCCCTCCTCTCCCCGACACTGGCATTTCAACGGTGGGCACCCGGCTGTGACAACTTACGGCTTCACAGCTGAGTGCACACGTGTCTCTTAAATGGGACGTGTCCTAGAAGACTGCATTGGAGAGTAGAACTTCCTCTCGGATCACCTAAAAGTTAAAGCGGGTACCTGCCCTGGGATTGTGCACAATTCTAAAAGGTGCCCTTGACTGAAAAAAGGTTGAGAAACACTGCTTTAAGTAACTATATATTCCTTTTAAATTTATTGATCAGTTAGACAAACCCTTGTACCTTAAGCTGTTTCTCCTTCTGCTGAAACTCGGTGTCCTTTTGTTGGATCTCTGCATCCTTTTGCTGGATGAGCTCCTTCAGCTGAATCACCAATTGCTCATAATGAGCTAATGTTTCCATCTGGTCTTCTGACATTTGCTCCACTGTACCAGATTCTGCCACTGGGTCCTGTAAAATATAAAACACAGACTTCTGTCACTGAGACAACCAAGGCGTTTCCACCAGCATTTCCAGACAACAAAGCTCTTTTATATTCTCATTGTAGGGAAATAAAATTGTACTAATGCTGTGTAATGTAAATAGTTTTACGGTATATAAAAAGCAGACTGACGACTATAAAAACAAGCTGTGAACCTGTGAGATAGGGATAGATCTGAATGGTTCAGCCATCTCTATAGTGTGCGCAAGAAAGAAAGCACAACATGTATTAATAAAAAAATAAATAAATAAATAAAAAGGAAATTATATATATATATATATATATATATATATATATATATATAAAAAATACAGGCGGTCCCCATAGTTACAAACATCTGACTTGCAAACGGAGGGAGACAACAGGAAGTGAGAGGAAATCTCCCCCTAGGAAGGGAAAATCACTCCTGTAAGTTATTATGGGAAAAAGGTGTCTCCGTTGAAGCTTTATCACCAAGGCATGTTTCCACAGCAACCCAAAATTTTCAAAATCCAACTATCATTGGGACAGGAAGTGAGGTGAAATCTTCTGAACAAAAACATAGACAGCAAAACAAACATTACAGGGGTGCTAACCCTTCCCTATGCTATCCAAAAAGCTTAAAAAATATTGTTTTGGCTGAAGCTACACTTAAAAAATGTACCTGTTCTGACTTACAAACAAATTCAACTTAAGAACAAAACTACAGACCCTATCTTGTTTGTAACCCGGGGACTGCCTGTGTGTATATATTATATATATATATATATATATAT
>BLSH010310126.1:115807-127586 GCA_018402905.1 Glandirana rugosa
GTGATATTACTTATGTCCTGGAGGTAGTGACTGTAGTGTCGTGTGATGTCAGTGATGGGGGTCCTGTATACATTATAGTGCTGTGAGCAGAGGACACGTTGTATACATAGAGGGGACTCGGCATTAAACACACAACCCTGCCCGCTGTATGCAGCACTCCTCCTCGGCACAGCATTACCTTCCCCCGGCTCCCCGTGCACGGCCCTCTGCCTTTCCTCTCACACGGTTCTCCGTAGTCTCTGATATCCTCCCGTACCTCCCGGTAGCAGCTCCTCCTCCGGCCACATCAGCAACACAGCACTTCCGGATTACAGAGCCAGCACGCCCCCTACAAAGTTCCCACCAATAGCGTCGTCATCTTCAGGTCCGTCCCACCCCATGGGTGACCAACGGCATCGAATCCGAGGTGAGGAAATTAAAGCCGCGCCTCAGGATTTAGAGAGAGCCAATCTGGAAGCAGAGGACATAACCGAGGACCAATCAGTGTAAGCAAAGCGTGGTTGTTCACCAATAACAATGAGACAGAGCGCCTTCCCGCAGGGCGATATACGGCAGGAGCTATGGAATGAGAAGAGTAGGGATAGACAGAGGCTGTTGTGAGCAGAAGTGTTATAAGGAGTGAAACCGGCCAGGACCACTTCATACGCAGAACCCATATCAGACCCAAACTAATCCCATGTTAGGTAATAATGAACAGGCTGTGTGCTGTGACATGAGATGGAGACTTTGGCATTGATAAAGCTCCAGGTATTATGAACAATGGAATCTTTTATAAAACATGATCCCTATCTTTGTTATTAGTGATGCTGATTTCATTTGGCCTGTCTGCCCCATGTGTAATGTGCCATCACCCCAATGTACTGGGAGAGCAGCAAGCCCTGTGCCTGGGGGTCTTGTATGGCTCCTTCATGTGCCCATCTAAGTGCCAGAAGCATTGTGTATTATGATTGGAATGTTCTGTATAGAGGTGACCACCTGGATCTTCTCCTGCACCTAGTGGTCAAAATGCACAATCATTTTCTGCAATACAATATATCACTGAGAAGCCTATCCTGCACGATGGCCACTACATGAAGGTGACAATACAGGACGGCCGCTTTATAAGGGGCGCTTGGGCGCTGCCTGCCCGCTGGCTAAGTAGAAGAAAAAAAAAAGTCAGCCCCTACAGGAGGCACCGGTGCATTGACTTTTTTTTTTTCGGCTCCTTGGCTGTCACCTGACAGCCAAGTAGTGAGCCTATTGGTCAGCCATTAAAGACTACGTGTGTGCGCTGAACAGGCGCACACATATAGTCTGATTGGCTGCTCTGAGCCTGCGGCTCAGTGTGATTGGATGCGGTGGGTGCTGTACGGGTCACTGTGGCGGCGGACGTGACTCCCGCTCCCACAGAGACCCTGACCAGTGACAGACGGTTTGATGAGGACAGCCATTCTCAGCATGCCGATCTCTGCAACACTCCTGCTTGTCTGCCTACTAGATGGGGTAAGTGCGGGACTTGTCCCGACTTCGGGAGAGGGGAGGGGGGGTCTTTGCAAAGTGCCCCCACCTATGATATTGGCTGCAATGTACCCCACCTGTGATGCTGAGCTGTATACTGTGCCCTGTGATGCTGAGCTGTATACTGTGTCCTGTGATGCTGAGCTGTATACTGTGTCCTGTGATGCTGATCTGTATACTGTGTCCTGTGATGCTAATCTGTATACTGTGTCCTGTGATGTTGAGCTGTATACTGTGCCCTGTGATGCCTGGGCTGTATACTGTGCCCTGTGATGCTGGGGCTGTATACTGTGCCCTGTGATGCTTGGGCTGTATTCTGTGCCCTCTAATGCTGGGGCTGTATACTGTGCCCTCTAATGCTGGGGCTGTATACTGTGCCCTGTGATGCTGGGGCTGTATACTGTGCCCTGTGATGCTGGGGCTGTATACTGTGTCCTGTGATGCTGGGGCTGTATACTGTGTCCTGTGATGCTGAGCTGTATACTGTGCCCTGTGATGCTGAGCTGTATACTGTGCCCTGTGATGCTGAGCTGTATACTGTGTCTGTCACGTACCTGGCGGTGTAGTCTGTCTTGTGCAGGGAACAACCGCTCTTGCGCACCCGATTCAAGGACCCCTGGTAGTGGAGACAGAGGCCCAAGAGTGCGGGATGGCACGAGGGCTGGAGGGTCACCGGTGGTGTAGTGAGGTTCCAGAACACGTGCAGGTAGAAGGATGGTCGTACAGGCTGGGTCGGCAACAGGCAGGCAGGAAGGTACAAGAGGATCAGGCAAACGGGTAGTCAGAGTCCAAGCAAGGTTCGTTAACGGGCGGGCAGCAGAGGTACAAGGGAGCAGACAATCGGATGGTCGTGGATAGCCGGGGTCGGTGCAGGTAGCAGAACAGCAGGTCAGGACAAGCCGGGTCAACAGGAGGCAGAGCAAACACGGGAACAGGTATCAGGAGCTGAGGCTTACAGGTCAGGAACGCTGTAGTATGAACAGCACTTGTTGCTGGACTCTCCAGGTTTAAATAGGCCCATTTGGCGCCGTTTCCGGCGCGTGCGCGCGGACGTGCACGGGCGCGCGCGAACGCGCACAGACGTGCGCACCACCGTGGAAACACCAGAATTTGGCAGAAAATGTTCCTTTTCCTAACGTTGCCCCCCCCCCCAAGGGGCAGCCTCCGGATGCCTCACTGGGTATCACCACCCTGGCGATTTCTCTTGAAGGCCTGGATCAGTCCGGGGGCGTGGATGTTTTTCGCAGGTTCCCAGGAGTTCTCTTCTGGGCCAAACCCTTTCCACTTAATTAAATACTGGGTCCCCCCAGCTCTCCGGCGGCAATTCAAGATGGCTTCCACCTCAAACTCCTCCTCTCCGTTAACCAGGATGGGGTCTGGAGGACCCACCTTCCGACCTGAGAGAGTCCAGAACCATGGGCTTCAGCAGAGATGCATGGAAAACCGGGTGGATCCGCAGAAAAAAAGGGAGATCCAGCTCAAATGCCACCCGGTTTATCTTCCTCTTAACTGGGAACGGTCCCAGAAATCTCGGACCCAACTTCTTCGAGGGGCAAGCCAATTTTAAATTTTTGGTGGATAGCCAGACACGGTCGCCAGGTTGGAGTTCCAGCTCCCCCCGCCTTCTCTTATCGTAGGCCTCCTTGTTCAACTCCCGAGATCTAGAAAGAGTTTCCTGTAGGAGTTTACAATTTGTCTGGAGGAAGCTAGTGATGTCCTGAGCAGCTGGAACGGTACCTTCCAGGTCCAAGTTGGGTAAAAATGTGGGATGAAACCCGTAGTTGGCCCACAATGGGGACTGCTGGGTGGCCGAGTGAATGGTGTTGCTGTAAGCAAACTCGGCCACCGGCAGCAGTGCAACCCAATCATTCTGAGAGAACGACGAAAAGCACCTCAGATATTGCTCAAGAATCTGATTTGTCCTCTCAGTCTGGCTGTTTGTCTGCGGGTGATAGGCGGAAGAAAAAGCTAGCTCTATCTCCAATCCTGCACATAGCGCTCTCCAAAACTTGGAAGTAAATTGGACCCCCCTGTCAGACACGATATTGCTGGGTATACCATGAAGTTGGATGAACTCTTTTATGAATGTGTTGGCCGTTTCGGCCGCAGAGGGGGTTCCTTTCATGGGAATAAAGTGCGCCATCTTTGTCATACGATCAACTACTACAAAGATGGTAGTGAAGCCCTCGGACGGGGGAGGTTCTACGATGAAATCCATCGCCAGTTTCGACCACGGGCGTTTAAGTATGGGAAGGGGGTTTAGGAGGCCCCAGGCTTTGGCCTTATCGGTTTTATTCCTAGCGCAGACAGGACAGGCCCCAACATATTTCCTGCACTCTTCCGAAATGTTTGGCCACCAGAACGACCGTGAGAGGAGCTCAGCGGTCTTCCGAGCACCGAAATGTCCGGCTAATTTATGGTCATGGCACCGACCCAAAATCTTGAGGCGCAGGCTTGCTGGAATAAACATTCTTCGCCCAAACCAGCACAGCCCATCTCTGACGGGGAGTCGGGTATCCTTGTCGCCAGCGGCGCTGACCAGCACCCAACGGATCTGAGAGAGGATGTCTTCATCAGACAGGAGAAAATTCCGTGCCGGAAGTATGGTGTCAGGTGGGGTAGTATTTCCTTGTTCCGTGAACATTCGAGAAAGGGCATCGGGCTTGCTGTTTTTTGATCCTGGACGAAAGGTCAGATGGAAATTGAACCTGGAGAAGAACAGGGCCCAACGTGCTTGCCGAGGTCTCAGCCTCTTTGCTGTTCGGAGGTCCTCCAGGTTCTTATGATCCGTGAAGATGAGGATCGGATGAGAAGCAACTTCCAGCAAGTATCGCCACTCCTCGAGAGCCGACTTGATCGCCAGTAACTCCCTATCTCCCACATCATAATTCCGCTCTGGTGCGGTTAACTTCCTGGAGAAAAAAGGCTACTGGATGAAGCAGGGCCTTGGGACCCTGGCGTTGAGACAGAATAGCCCCTACTGCTGTTTCCGAGGCGTCCACTTAAAGTACGTACGGTAGAGCTGGGTCCGGGTGTTTTAGAATGGGCGCGGAGGTAAACAGCGACTTGAGCTTCTGAAAGGCGGCCTGAGCCTCCGGAGACCAATGGTATCGGGTGTTTTGTCGGGTCAGTCGAGTGATGGGCTCCACGATAGCGGAGAATCCTTTAATGAATTTTCGGTAAAAGTTCGCGAAGCCCACAAACCTTTGAACACCCTTCCTGTCTGCTGGTGCGGGCCATTCTAAGATAGTCGAGACTTTTTGTGGATCCATGTGGATGCCCGTTGTGGAGATGATCAACCCCAGAAAGTGCATGCTGGGCTGTTCAAAAGAACACTTTTCTGCTTTGGCGTACAAGCCGTGCTGCCGAAGACGCCCTAGAACCTTGGTGACATGCCTGCGATGTTCTTCCAAAGAAGTAGAAAAGATCAAAATATCATCAAGGTAAATAATTACAAAAAGGTCCAGAAAGTCTCGGAACACATCATTGACAAAGTGTTGGAAGGTTGCTGGGGCGTTGCATAGACCGAAGGGCATCACCAGGTATTCATAGTGCCCGAAACGGGTACGGGATGCTGTTTTCCACTCGTCTCCTTCCCTGATACGAATGAGGTTATATGCTCCTCAAAGATCGAGTTTTGTAAAAATGGTTGCCGTCCCTAACCGCTGGAAAAGTTCCGGAACCAAAGGTAGAGGGTAACGGTTCTTAATAGTCACCCGATTAAGCTCCCTTTAGTCTATGCACGGCCGGAGAGTGTGGTCCTTCTTCTCCACAAAGAAGATACCGGCTCCGGCCGGGGACGTAGATGGCCGGATGAATCCTTTCTTTATGTTTTCGTCCAGGTAGGACTTGAGAGCTGCTAGTTCAGGCTCGGAGAGGGGGTAGATCCTCCCAAACGGAACTTCTGCCCCGGGTAGTAACTCAATGGGACAATCGTATGGCCTATGTGGCGGAAGCTTATCTGCCCCTTTCCTACTGAAAACATCCAGGAATGAGTGATATGCTTGAGGAAGAAGGGTCCGGATGTCGGGTTCAGTTTCAGAATCCAGACTGAGAAGTGAGGGAACAGTTCCACCTCGGGGACTCAGGCAGTTATGACGACAATAGGGTGACTGGAATTGGACGACTCCGGTGGTCCAGTCAATGCTGGGGTTATGGGCCTGGAACCAAGGTAATCCCAGGATGATGGGGCAGAGAGGAGATGCGATGGCATCCAGCCGCAGACGTTCTTGGTGACCATCCAGGTTGCAGGAGAGAAGAGGGACCGTTTCGTGGGTAACAGTCCCGGATTTGATGTGCGACCCATCGGCCAAACGGATCACTATTTTATGTTTATTAAAGCAACTGCATGCCCCCGAATCAAGAATTGCTGGCACCGTAATACTCCCTCCGAGAAGCTGCAAAGAGAGAAGAATGGTGAGATGAGCAGGAGAACTGGGAAACTTAGACAGGTCCTTAGAGACGGTGGTCAAGCACTTACCGCGCTTCGCGGGGCACGTCCTGACCATGTGACCGGGCTCACCGCAGTAGAGGCAGAGGTTCAACTGGAACCGCCGTTGTCTTTCCTCAGTGCTGAGGGACGGCCGAAGCAATCCAATCTGCATGGGCTTGGAGGTGTCTTGCGGAGGGGAGGAGGAGGAAGTCGGGTGGAAGGGAGGCGGTGTCGGGTAGCTGGGAACCCGGGGAAGCATCCAGGTGGGGCGTAACTGCCCAGAAGACCTTTCGGCGCGGCGCTCTCTGAGGCGCCGATCAATGGAGATGGCCAAGGTGATCAGCTCCTCCAAGGTCTTAGGGATCCCCACTCGCGGCAGCTCATCCTTCAGGGGTTCCGAAAGTCCCATACGGAACTGAAATAGGAGAGCCGCGCTGCCCCAGGCTGTGTCCGAGCTCCAGCGCCGAAATTCAGCGGCATAGTCCTCCACTGGGCAGCGTCCCTGCTGGAGGTTGTGCAGAGTAGCTTCTGCGGTGGCAGCCAAGTGGGGGTCTTTGTACAGCTGTGCCATGGCCTGGAAGAAGGCTGCAGCGGTAGCAACTTCAGGGGCATTTTTCTCCCAAAGTCTGAGAGCCCATGCCTGGGGTTCACCCTGCAAGAGGGAAATGATGAATCCGACGTTTGTGCTCTCCAGGGAAAACGTGCGTTGCTGCAGTCCTAGGTATAAATCGCACGCACTCCAGAAGACCCGGAACTTGCGCCGGTCCCCGGAGAACTTATCCGGTAACGGGACCTTGGGTTCCGAGGGCAGGGCCACAATGGTACGGGCCGCAGAAGCACCAGAGGCCGGTTTGGTAGAAAGTTCCTGCACCCGCTCTTCGAGCCGGGTGTATCCTTCTTGTAGGTTTTTGACGGCTTGGGTGAGGCCTGCAAGATGTGCACACAAGTCATCCATAGCGGAGCGGGTTCCCTGCGCAGACTCAGTCATGGCTGCTCGTTTCTGTCACGTACCTGGCGGTGGAGTCTGTCTTGTGCAGGGAACAACCGCTCTTGCGCACCCGATTCAAGGACCCCTGGTAGTGGAGACAGAGGCCCAAGAGTGCGGGATGGCACGAGGGCTGGAGGGTCACCGATGATGTAGTGAGGCTCCAGGAGACGTGCAGGTAGAAGGATGGTCGTTCAGGCTGGGTCGGCAACAGGCAGGCAGGAAGGTACAAAAGGATCAGGCAAACGGGTAGTCAGAGTCCAAGCAAGGTTCGTTAACGGGCGGGCAGCAGAGGTACAAGGGAGCAGACAATCGGATGGTCGTGGATAGCCGGGGTCGGTGCAGGTAGCAGAACAGCAGGTCAGGACAAGCTGGGTCAACAGGAGGCAGAGCAAACACGGGAACAGGTATCAGGAGCTGAGGCTTACAGGTCAGGAACGCTGTAGAACGAGCAGCACTTGTTGCTGGACTCTCCAGGTTTAAATAGGCCCATTTGGCGCCGTTTCCGGTGCGCGGGCGCGCGCGAACGCGCACAGACGTGCGCACCACCGCAGAAACACCAGAATTTGGCAGAAAATGTTCCTTTTCCTAACAGTGTCCTTTGATGCTGGGGCTGTATACTGTGTCCTGTGATGCTGAGCTGTATACTGTGTCCTGTGATGCTGGGGCTGTATACTGTGTCCTGTGATGCTGAGCTGTATACTGTGTCCTGTGATGCTGAGCTGTATACTGTGTTCTGTGATGCTGGGTCTGTATACTGTGTCCTGTGATGCTGGGTTTGTATACTGTGTCCTGTGGTGCTGAGCTGTGTACTCCTTACACAATATGTGGAATACAAGGGACAGAATGGGTGGATTCTATAAGGGGTGTGGCTTATTAGACATAGGAGGGGTCAAAAAGGGAGGGCGGTGCCTGCCCCCCCCCCCCCCCCATCCTAAAACTTCACCAGCCGCCACTGGATAGGGTTTAAAGTGCTTCTAAGGTCTAAGCATTTTTCTTTTTAATCTTAAGGCCTCATACACACGGACGTTTTTTGGTGCCGCGTTTTAGCAGCTCTCCATGTTATTCAATGGCCCCATAAAAACGCCGAGGTTTTTGAGCTGTAGATAGCATCGGCGTTAGTAAGCTGAAAGCAGAAGCCACAGCCAGCGCATTCTGAAGCTGCAGCGTTATGGCGTTTTTGATGATGAGCCGGCAAAATTCTCACTAACGCGCATTAACACTGTAGAGACTTTAACCGCCATTTTTAGCTTAAAAAATAGCAGAGGAATGTTTTTTTAAACAAAACGCCTATTGACGCTCACTAACGCACATTAACACTGATGCAAAACGCAGACGAAATCGCGTTTTTGACGCAGATTTTTGCCTGACGTTGGTCCCGACGTTTTGCTATTACGCCCGTGTGTATGAGGCCTTAAGAGGCATTCCGTGCGGATTAAAAAATAAATAGCAGTCAGCAGCTTCAAATACTGTAGCTGCTGACTTTTAATACAAGGACACTTACCTGTCCTGGGAGCCCGCAATATCGGCACCTGAAGCCATCCCATCCCTCAACTCCAGGTGCAGGCGCCGACATTCTAACTAAGGGAAACAAGAAGTAGAGCCTTCCAGTTTCCTACTGTGCATGCGTGAGTCGCGTTGCGCTTTCCCAATGGTCCCTGCTGTCTTCTGGGACCTGTGTGTCTCCCAGAAGGCAGCGGGGGTGGGCGGACATTGCGTGGATTGCCGCAATTGTGCGGTGATCTGTGCTCAGAAGTGGGAGCAATTAACTGATTTTGACAGGTATCCGCTGGCCCTCCCCCCTGAAAGGTGCCAAATATGATACCGGAGGGGGGGGGGGGAGGGGAGAGATCCGTTCAGCAGAAGTTCCATTTAATGGTGGAACTCCGCTTTAACCAGGGCTCGACAAATCCCAGGTGCCAGGTCACATCGGTGACTAGATTAAGCGACCTGGCGCCTGGGACTGCACTTCAGGAGGTGTCCAGTCCCCGTGGGGCACCCCCCCGCATGGACGTGCGGACTAAGAGCCCGCGGCTTTGCGGCCTTCACGAGCTAGGCATTTTCATTGGGGAACGGACGTCCTCTTGTGGTGGCTGTGACAAGCAGTCCCAGGCGCGCCCAGTATTTTCCCCTGCCTGCACTGTTCTTACTGCCCACCCATCTACTTCCCAGGAGGAGAAGTGGATTTTTTTGTGGGCTTTACCTGGCGCCATTTGATTAAAAGTGGGTAGGGAGTGTGGACAGTTCCACTTGCACTCCCACAAAAAGATAATTATGTAAATAGATGTAAAGTTTTTATTTTTTCATTGACATGGATTATTCATTCTCCCCGTCATGCCACAGCCACACATCCGAAGGCCCCTTCCACGCGGGTGATCCGATCAGGTTCACCTGTCAGTTTTTCAGGCGGACCTGATCGGACCCTTTAGGCTCCTCTATGGAGTGGCCGGTGTCAGCGGACTCATGTCCGCTGACACCCGCCGCCATCTGATCCTGTCTGCCAAAAACAGACAGATGGTGGTTCTATTATCCTTCTGTCCGGCTGATCTGATGGAAATGGACAGGTGGTACGTTTCCATCCGATTGCCCCGTAGAGGAGAGCAGGCCGTGTCCGCTCTGCACAGCGGAGAGATCCCTGCTGAGCAAGCGGATTCTGCTTAGCAGGGGGGCTTGTGTAAAAGGGACCTAAGTTGGCATGAGTTCCTGGATCACCGGATCTCCTATCACCCCCACCTTGCTGCACTGTCCTTCCCAATGAGCCACTACCCATCACACCATCAAGCCAAGTACACACAGGCCAAATGCCGGGCGACATCGGCCAGATCAATAAAAACTGGCTGCCATTTGGCCCTTGTAATATGGCAGCTGGTCCGACAGAAGCCGGCTGTTCGCCTGGCTTCTGTCAGATGAGTTTGCTGGAAAGTCAGCAGCCAACCGACTCTCAATCAGCACTCTCAGCCAATGGCCAACCCCCTGTCAGTACACAATAGCTCAGTAGGTGAGATTTCTGTACTAACATCAGATTGTTAGTACAGCGTCTCAGAGCTGAGCTTTTTGTTGGATTGAACGAAAAAAAAACTGATCGTGTGTACCAGGCTTTACATATATATGGTGGCCAGGTAACACAGGCTATGACGCTGCCTACATTTAAGATCGGTTATTTTTGTAATTGAAAATAAAGCTTTATTGTTCGTTAAAAAAACTGGCTCCTAACTTTTTTTTTAGCTGGCTCCTAGATTCCAAGTAAATTTGTAAAGCCCTGGCTTTAACCACTTCCTGCCCACACTATAGCGGGATGACAACTACAGCGTGGGCTTACTTTGCCGGGAGGCTGTCATGTAATGTCCTTCCGTGATCACTCTGGGCATGCGGGCGGCACGCTCTGTGATTGCTGAGTCCTTTGGAGTCAGCTGATCACTGATCAGGGTAAAGAGCCAATCACAGTAGCCATTTCCCATGTGATCAGCTGTGTCCAATTACAGCTGATCATAGATGTAAACACAAGTATATGTATGAATTTGAGTTAGGGACCTTAGATTGTAAGCTCCTTGAGGGTAGGGACTGATGTGAATGTACAATATATATGCAAAGCACTGCGTAAATTGACAACGCTATATAAGTACCTGAAATAGAATAAAAAATATAATAAATAAGCCAATGACCGGCACTCCTTTCCTCACGCTGACAGCATGAGCAGAGGAGAAGGGAGCCGATAACCGGCTTGTGTTAAAGGGACATCTACACAGATAATCAGGGCACTTATTATAAGTGCAGTCCCAACAGTGACCACCAGTGCTGCCAGTCAATGCCCATTAGAGCTGCCAATCAGTACCTCCTCATCAGTGTCACCTATCACTGCAGCCTACCATTGCCTGACGGTACCCATCAATGCCACCTATCAGTGCCGCCTCATGAGTGCCCATCAGTGAAGGAGAAAAATTACCTGTTTGCAAAATTTTATAAAAAATGAGAAAAAAAGAAAGGGAAAAAAAAACGAGAAATAGAGTACAAAATTTAGAAAAAAAAACAAGCACATGCTCAGTTTGGTGTGTATTGCTAGTAAGGTTTTTTTTGGGGAGGGTGCATGTGATCAGCACAGGGCCAATCAGCACTGTCCAGAGAGAGAGAGGGTTGGGGGTCCTGCAGCCTCATAGGACAGTCAGAGGAGAATGAAAACTCAATGAAAGCTTTCACCAGACACTGATAGAAGTCATAAGACTGCTATTTACTGCTCATGAGAAAAGGTATTTATTAAAATAATTGCATTTCCATGTTCTGTGTACTGTGGGAGACCAGATATAGTGAATGCAGGCTCCTGGGTTTAGTTACACTTTAAACTGTTTTACACAGTCACAGGAATTATTATGCAATGAAACATATGTACATACAGTATCTCACGAAAGTGAGTACACCCCTCACATTTTTGTAAATATTTTATTCTATCTTTTCATGTGACAACACTGAAGAAAGGACACTTTGCTACAATGTAAAGTAGTGAGTGTACAGCTTGCATAACAGTGTAAACTTGCTGTCCCCTCAAAATAACTCAACACACAGCCATTAACCACTTCAGCCCCGGAAGGATTTCACACTTTAGGACCAGTGCACTTTTTGCGATTCGGCACTGCGTTGCTTTAACTGACAATTGTGCGGTCGTGCGACGTTGTACCCAAACAAAATTTGCGCCCTTTTTTTCCCCCACAAATAGAGCTTTCTGTTGGTGGTATTTGATCACCTCTGCGTCATTTCTGATCGCCGCTATAAATAAAAAAAAAAGGGACAATTTTGCAAAAAAATTAATATTTCTTACTTTTTGTTAAAATGCAAATCCCCAAAAAAAAAAATAAAAAAACATTTTTGTCTTT
>BLSH010310128.1:88403-101991 GCA_018402905.1 Glandirana rugosa
CCCCGTCCTCGGTGTCACCGGGAGCAATAGCGCCCCCGTCCTCGGTGTCACCGGGAGCAATAGCGCCCCCGTCCTCGGTGTCACCGGGAGCAATAGCGCCCCCCGTCCTCTGCACCACAAGATCCTGCACCCAGTATTTTAGGCAGCACACAGCACGGTAACTCATGCTAGCATGTTGTTACACATTGTGCATTGCTACAATGCAGGTGCGTTGGAGCTCAGAATGAATGGCACTGCATTGCACCAATGCATGCAATATGTATCACAGTAACACGCATTAAGAATGTGTCCATTATGTGCATTGGAGGTGCCATTAGAATGAACGCCAACGCATTGCAAGGCACGTAACGCACACATCGCTGCAACACAAAAGGTGAGAGACGGCCTAAAAGTTCTGGCCTTTTTATAAAATGAGAACCCCCCCCCCCCTCCCAAATACGAGGATAAAAAGCCCAGAGGGGTGACAGACGGGAACGCCGCACATTTCCTACGAAGTGCAGCGCGTCGTTTGCGAGCCAACAGGAAGCCCTGAATGAAAGCGGAAGCCGCCATTGTCAGAGCCGTGTGCCATGGGCAGCAATTATCTGCTAATCAGCGGGCACCCTGGCAGGTGAAGGGTTAACAGCAGGGTCCCGTTTATCCCCTCCCGTCCTGTGTGACATTTGTTGAGCGCGGGTTGGCGGCGGGCAGCGCGGCGTATAAACAGGCCCCATTTATAATGTAAATATTATCATCAGATGGCCACACAATGAATGCAACATAAACAGGAAATCCCGCATTTTTCCCTTTTAAGGCGCTCAGAGATTGACCCGGTGCACAACAAACCGACAACGCCGAATGAACGGGGGGCCGCCGCCCACTTAAAGGGGAACTCCACAGACCCAGGTGCCTTTTTTTTTTTTTTTTTAAATGAGGAAAATGCAACAGGGTAACAATCTTAAAGCCCCGCCGCCTGACAGAGCATCAAAACCCCACAGACGGGGTTCCAGCATGGAAATGGGATGTTGTTTCTTGGAGTGACACCACCATACAGCCCGCCCTGACCCATCGCTGACCAATCATGTCCCTGCAACTACAATTCCTGCATCATTCAAAGTACTGAGCAGGTAGAGCAGACTGCACCAGTGATGAACATGATGAATCCATAGAGCATCACCACACAATCCAATCTGACCAGCAATGATCGAGCTCTCCACACTGTGGGCCATTGATTTGCTTTTATCCAGCCCTTGGGGCGCTACTCCTCCCACTGACACCAATGATGGGGCACTATTCCTCCCACTGACACCAATGATGGGGCACTATTGCTCCCACTGACACCAATGATAGGGGCACTATTCCTCCCACTGACACCAATGATAGGGGCACTATTCCTCCCACTGACACCAATGATAGGGGCACTATTCCTCCCACTGACACCAATGATAGGGGCACTATTCCTCCCACTGATATCAACGATGGGGGCACTCTAAAGTCTAAAGAACAGTAACTTGGCCCTTTGTTTGAGGACCCCTGATACTACAATCCATACACTCATCATACAAGTCCCCGTACTCCCGGATCCCTCCGCCCTCTGTAGATCAGCGTGTGAACAACGGTCCTCCCAGTGAGTGTCTCCCTCATCAAAGCTTTCAGATGTTTTCCCCAACTGAGACAGGAAAAGTCGGGCAGTTATTATGGGAATTCAGCACATCGCTTTACTGATTTCATTACAGTGAATCTGTCACTAAAGAATACAGGAGGCGCCACTGAGGAAAAACTGAAGGGTGTCACGCTCATCCTTTCTTCAATAAGGAGTCACTGACCTGGAACGATGATGAGGCCGGGGATGCTGGAAGTCCTGTCTGTGGGGTTCGTTACAAAGTTATGGATTACAAAGTCATTCCTGACCGGAGATTGTGCTGCTTTTCACCTGGCTAGGGAGCCGGATCTCTGCAGCATTCCCAACACCGGCCCCCACCGCCCTCGGGGCCATCGACCCGCTACGGCCGCCGCCGCTCCCTTTGGGGCCGTCGACCCGCTACGGCCGCCGCCGCCCCCTCTGGGCCCTCGACCCGCTATGGCCGCCGCCACCCCCTCTGGGCCGTCGACCCGCTACGGCCGCCAACCGCCCCCTCTGGGCCGTCGACCCGCTACGGCCGCCAACCGCCCCCTCTGGGCCGTCGACCCGCTACGGCCACCAACCGCCCCCTCTGGGCCGTCGACCCGCTACGGCCGCCAAACGCCCCCTCTGGGCCGTCGACCCGCTACGGCCGCCAACCGCCCCCTCTGGGCCCTCGACCCGCTATGGCTGCCGCCGCCCCCTCTGGGCCGTCGACCCGCTACGGCCGCCAACCGCCCCCTCTGGGCCGTCGACCGGCTACGGCCGCTGCCGCCCTCTCGGGCCATCAACCCCCTACGGTCGCCGCCGATCCCTCTGGGCCATCGACCCGCTATGGCCGTCGCCACCCCCGCCCCCTCGGGGCCATCGACCCTCCACAGCCACCGCTGCCCCCCTGGGACCATCGACCCAGAGGGGGCAAACACTCCACAGCAGGCCCAGCCCCTGCAGAGCCTTGTAAATTTTACAATTGGTATCAGTTTGTTCCCAGTTAGATATAACGGAACCAATCCACATCTAGGATATCTCCTGCTGTCCACTGGGGAGAGGGAGTGGGGGGACACAATCATTTTGTTTCCTTAGTGTACAAATGTAACTTCACACACACATAATTATTTGGTTTCCTTATAATACAACTTACAAACGTAATAAACGTAGCCGTCACCTTACAAGCCCAGCCCCCGCAGAGCCTTTTATGTTTCAGAATTGGTATTGGTTTGTTCCTAGCTGGATCGACGCAACCAATCCACATCTATGATATCTCCCGCTGTCCAATGGGGGGGGGGGGGGGACCCACACATATAATTGTTACTTAGTTTCCTTATAATTCAAATGTAACAAACTTGCCTGAACCCTCCTCAGCAGGCCCAACCCCCACAGAGCCTTGCAAGATTTAGAGTTAGTATCAGTTTGTTCTTAGCTGGATAAGACGCAACCAATCCACATCTAGGATATTCCTGCTGTCCAATGGAAAGGGGCACTGATATAATTGTTACTTTGTTTCCTTATAATACAAATGTAACAAACATGGCCGAACCCTCATGGACAGGCCCAGCCCCTGTGGGGCATTTTAGAATTTATATCAGTTTGTTCCTAGCTGGATATGATGCCATCAACCTACATCTAGAATATCCCCGCTGTCCAATGGGGAAGGGGGGTGGAAAACATAAAATGTTACTTTGTTTCCTTATAATACAAATGTAACAAGCTTGGCCGAACCCTCCCCAGTAGGCCCAACCCCCACAGAGCCTTGCAAGTTTTAGAATTGGTATCAGTTTGTTCTTAGCTGGATAAGACGCAACCAATCCATATCTAGGATATTCCTGCTGTCCAATGGGGGGGGCAAACATACAATTGTTACTTTGTTTCCTTATAATACAAATGTAACGAACATTACAGCAAGCCCAGCCCCCACGGAGCCTTTTACATTTTAGAATCGGTATCAGTTTGTTCTTAGCTGGATTTGATACAACCAATCCACATCTAGGATATCTCCCGCTGTCCAATGCGAGGGGCTCAGTGGTCTCCCGAACCACAAGGCCCAGCATGCTGGGATTTTCTCTTTACTGCTGTTTCAACCAATTTCATTGGAAAAACTGTAAAGCCCCCCCATACTCTGCTCACATCTGCACACCTAGAGGTGAGGGTCACGCACATTTAACATCCATTAGCAATGAGCTCTATGCAACGTGCATTTTGCTGTAAATCGCATCAAAGTTGCAGCAAGCGAGATACATCTGCATGCACCCAGAATGTGAACGGGGCCTGAATTAATTTTTATAGTTTTATCTAGGAAGGGATGGGAAAGGGGTGGAGGTGCCAGGAGGGGGTGAGGTTGGCACAGAACAGCACTGATGCCCTTGATGATCCAAAACTAAGGGGTTAAAAACTGCTGCCTCCTCCCCCATCAGAGACGGAGAAAAGCAGAAGCGTGTAAAATATGATGACATGGAAGTGAAGCAAATCAGGAAGCCGCTACCAGGCTGAAGAGGACGGAACTTTCCTTGTTTCTAACCCACCAAGGAGGGTGGGGGGGTGGGGGGGAGGGTAATTTTTTACCATTTTCCTCTATCTGCAACTATCTAGAACTTAATGTGTCTTTAAGAACTGTCTGTGCTGCCACACAGCAGCCAATCAGATTCAAACTCTTCATTTTCATCTGCAGGTTTGAATCTGATGGGAGGCAGTAAAAGCAACACGAGCACCCAGCGGAAAAAACGGCCACTATTATTAGTCAGGAATCGCTGACACCAACTGCACAAACCTTCCCCTACTCAGGGAGCCAGAGACTGCAGCAGGGGGAGTGAGACTATTTGGGTGAAGAGGGGAACAGCATGGAAGATTTTCATGAAGAAGCAGACCGGTGACTGAGAAATGTTAACCCTCACTTGTGGGTGAAGCAAATTTTTTTTGGGGGGGCTGTTAAATGTAAGCAAAGCCTTCCTGTTCAGCACGAGACACACGAGGCCGAGTAACCTACTCAATGAGGATGTGGTCTCTCAGCCTCCGCCCCTGTTCTGCTGCACCTTTGGTAGTGGCGTATTGCAGACGCAGGGGGGAAGAGGTCTGCAGGATGGAGCAGGAAGTGGCGGGGACAGCGATGACTGTCACATGAAGAATCCGCTACTTTGTGGTCCGACGTTGTGAAAGCCATTTCTACACCAAGATCAACCGAAATGTTCTACTGCAGATACAGAACATCCCCCCTCCACACAGGAAATCCCCCAACATCCTCTGGGCGCTGCCCCCTAGAGAGACATTTCTAATGCAATGCACAACCATCTAAGTCAATACTATGCCACCGACCCCTAACATCCTCTATAGGCCCGCCTATGGCCTCAACCATCCTCCATATGCCTTCCACAGGCCTCAACCATCCTCCATACTATGCCAACGGTCCCTGACATCCTCCATATGCCCTCCACTGGCCTCAACCATCCTCCATACTATGCCACCAGTCCCTGACATCCTCCATATGCCTTCCACTGGCCTCAACCATATTATGCCAACAGTCCCTGACATCCTCCATACGCCTTCCACTGGCCTCAACCATTCCCCATGCCACAACCCCTAACATCCTCTATAGGCCCGCCTATGGCCTTAACCATCCTCCATACTATGCCACCAGTCCCTGACATCCTCCATATGCCTTCCACTGGCCTCAACCATCCTCCATACTATGCCACCGGTCCCTGACATCCTCCATATGCCTTCCACTGGCCTCAACCATCCTCCATACTATGCCACCGGTCCCTGACATCCTCCATATGCCTTCCACTGGCCTCAACCATCCTCCATACTATGCAAACGGTCCCTGACATCCTCCATATGCCTTCCACTGGCCTCAACCATCCTCCATACTATGCCACCGGTCCCTGACGTCCTCCATATGCCTTCCACTGTCCTCAACCATATTATGCCAACGGTCCCTGACATCCTCCATACGCCTTCCACTGGCCTCAACCATTCCCCATGCCACAACCCCTAACATCCTCTATAGGCCCGCCTATGGCCTTAACCATCCTCCATATTATGCCACCAGTCCCTGCCATCCTCCATATGCCTTCCACTGGCCTCAACCATCCTCCATATTATGCCACCAGTCCCCGACATCCTCTATACGCCTTCCACTGGCCTCAACCATTCCCCATGCCACGACCCCCAACATCCTCTATAGGCCCGTCTATGGCCTTAATCATCCTCCATACTATGCCACCGACCCCGAACATCCTCTATAGGCCCATCTATGGCCTCAACCATCCTCCATATGCCTTCTACTGGCGTCAACCATCCTCCCTACTATGCCATCAGTCCCTGACATCCTCCATATGCCTGGCACTGGTCCCAACCATCCTCCATACTATGCCACCAGTCCCCGACATCCTCTAAATGCCTTCCACTGGCCCCAACCATCCTCCATACTATGCCAGTCCATTCTTGTCCAACTTCCTCTATATGCCATTGCTCCAGCCCCTGCAATCCTAGTATGACAACAACCCCTCACATCCTCTAGTCCTTTCCATTCACCAGTATCCTCTATGTCATTGTGTTGCAAGTGTTGGTGGGCCAAGTACAATTGCATCTCACAAAATTCCCATCAATATCACAGTTATATAAATGTATAATAATAGTGTGCGACTGTGGGGGGACATTAGAGTGTAAGCTCCTCTGGTGCAGTGACTGTCTCAGTGTTTTCTGTACAGCACTCAACCATCCTCCTTACTTTGCCACCGACCCCTAACATCCTCTATAGGCCCATCTATGGCCTCAAGCATGCTCCATTACTATGCCACTGGTGCATGACATCCTCCATATGCCTTCCTCTGGCCCCAACCATTTTCCATACTATGCCACCAGTCCCTGACATCCTCCATACGCCTACTACTGGCCCCTGCCATCCTCTATATGCCATTCCTGCAGCCCCTGCAATCCTCCCTATGCCTTCCACTGGACCCAACCATCCTCCATACTATGCCACTGTTCACCGATATCCTCCACATGCCTTTCACTGGCTCCAACCGTCCTCCATACTATGCCACCGACCCCTAACATCCTCTATAGTCCCGTCTATGGTCTCAACCATCCTCCATATGCCTTCCACTGGCCCCAACCATCTTCCATAATAAGCCATCGACCCCCAACAACCTCTATAGGCCAGTCTATGGCCTCAACCATCCTCCATACTATACCACCAGTCCCTGACATCCTCTACATGCCTTCCACTAGCCCCAAACATCCTCCATGCTATGCCACTGGTCCCTGAAATCCTCTATATGCCTTCCACTGGCCCCAACCATCCTCCATGCTATGCCACCGGTCCCTGAAATCCTTTATATGCCTTCCACTGGCCCCAACCATCCTCCATGCTATGCCACAGGTCCCTGAAATCCTCTATATGCCTTTCACTGGCCCCAACCATCCTCCATGCTATGCCACCAGTCCCTGACACCCTCTATATGCCTTCCACTGGCCCCCAATCATCCTTTATACTATGCCACCGGTCCATGACTTCCTCCATATGCCTTCCACTGACCCCAATCATCCTCCATGCTATGCCAACAGTCCCTGACATCCTCTATATGCCTTCCACTGGCCCCAACCATCTTCCATACTATGCAACTAGTCCCTGACTTCCTCTATATGCCTTCCACTGGCCTTAACCATCATCCATACTATGCCACCGGTCCCCGAGATCCTCCATATGCCTTCCACTGGCCTTAACCATCCTCCATACTATACCACCGGTCCCCGACATCTCCCATACACCTTTAACTGGCCCCTACCATCCTCTTTGCCATTTCATTCATGTCCAACTTCCTCTATATGCCATTCCTCCAGCCCCTGCAATCCTTTCTACTATGCCACCGACCCCTCAAATCCTCTAGCCCTTTCCATTCACTGGCCTCCGCCATACTCTATACCATTGTGTTGCAAGTGTTGGTGAAACCGAGTACAATGGCATCTCACAAAATCCCCATCAATATCAGAGCTATATAAATGCATAATAATAAGAGTGTGACACAGTGGAGGGACATTAGAGTGTAAGCTCCTCTGGTTGAGAGATTGGTGCAATGTTGGTACTACACAGAAGTGATAGAATTCAGATTCTATATGATAGAAATGTGCATGCCACATTTGTCTTGATGGTGCCATTTACAGAAATCAAGAGGCTGATCTGCCAGGAAAGTCGGGATTTGTGTTTATCGAGATGGTAGAACAGACCAGAGACGACATATGTGCTACAAAGCCAAAGCCTTCCAATGACAGGGAAGGACTACAAGGCCCTGTATGATAAGGCCTGCTGAGACCTTTAGTCCCTCAGATTTGTACACATGACCTGTGAGGGACGCAGAATATCTCTGAATAGTACACAGTATAGTGAATGGAGGTACAGAGACGAGGTGATGATGAAGATACAGATGAGGGCAGTACAGGGGTACAGAGAGCGCCCCTCAGTCTACGAGATGTACAGGAGATCTATGTACAAAGGGAAGTGCATTCGGGTGTAGCGCCCACTACAGGGTACATTATGCATTTACATGTACTATATAGATATCCATATAAACAATATAGTATGAGGGGTGTATAGGATATAAGAGGGGTGTACAATATATACAGTGTCAGGGGTGTACGGCATAGAGGAGGGGTGTACAGTATATAAGAGGGGTGTACAGTATATACAGTATGAGGGGAGTATAGGATATAAGAGGGGTGTACAGTATATACAGTGTCAGGGGTGTACGGTATAGAGGGGTGTACAGTATATACAGTGTCAGGGGTGTACGGTATAGAGGGGTGTACAGTATGTACAGTATGAGGGGTGTATAGGATAAGAGGTGTACAGTATATACAGTATGAGGGGCGTATAGGATATAAGAGGGGTGTACAGTATATAGTGTATAGGATATAAGAGGGGTGTACAGTATATAGTGTATAGGATATAAGAGGGGTGTACAGTATATAGTGTATAGGATATAAGAGGGGTGTATAGGATATACGTGGGGTGTACAGTATATAGTGTATAGGATATAAGTGGGGTGTACAGTATATAGTGTATACGATATAAGTGGGGTGTACAGTATATAGTGTATAGGATATAAGTGGGGTGTACAGTATATAGTGTATACGATATAAGTGGGGTGTACAGTATATAGTGTATAGGATATAAGTGGGGAGTACAGTATATAGTGTATAGGATATAAGTGGGGTGTACAGTATATAGTGTATAGGATATAAGTGGGGAGTACAGTATATAGTGTATAGGATATAAGTGGGGTGTACAGTATATAGTGTATAGGATATAAGAGGGGTGTATAGGATATACGTGGGGTGTACAGTATATAGTGTATAGGATATAAGTGGGGTGTACAGTATATAGTGTATACGATATAAGTGGGGTGTACAGTATATAGTGTATAGGATATAAGAGGGGTGTACAGTATATAGTGTATAGGAAATAAGAGGGGTGTACAGTATATAGTGTATAGGATATAAGTGGGGTGTACAGTATATAGTGTATAGGATATAAGTGGGGTGTACAGTATATAGTGTATAGGATATAAGTGGGGTGTACAATAAAGTATGAGGGGGTGTATAGGATATAAGAGGGGTGTATATAGGAGTGTACAGGGTGTAGAAGTATAGTCTAGAAGGATCTTATATATAGTTATAGTATATACAATGTTTGCCCCATGTAGGTGGATGGTATAGTCAGACATTATATAGCACATATATATCGCTGTATCCTGGTACAGAATAGAAGATGAATACTGGATTTATACACAATGTCAGCCCAGTGCAGATGTGCTGTGTAGAAGGACAGAATATATTATATGCAATGTTTCCCCAGTGTAGAATGGAAGACGGATACAATGTATACACGGTGTCTGTATATATATAGAATGGATACAATGTATACAAGGAGTCTGTATATACCGGTATATAGAATGGATACAATGTATGTGTTGTTATCTGGGAGAAGTATTGATGATAATGGATCACTTCATGTGATAATGTACAGTCCTGTGTATACTGTGGGAGGAATGGATACAATCTATGGATATCTATGCCATGTATCAATGTGCAGGACACTTAGAGATAATGCATAGTATATACAGTGTCAGCCTGGTACAATGAATATAGAGAGCTGCAATGATGTTCTTTATCCAGCAGTAGGTGGTATATAGCCCAGTATAATGTATACAGGATGTGATGTAAGAGGAATGGATACAATCTATATACAGATAAAGGATGTGCTGTATTGAAGCTCAGTTACCAGCAGTATATATATCCTGGTATAGAGTATATAGATTGCTACACATGATGTACAGCAGAGATATATATACACAGGACTGCATGTGTTGATGTGCAGGATATACAGATGGATATAATATATACAGTGTCAGCCCAGTATAGTATATATAGAGGGGTATACACAGTATATATAGATGGGTATATAGATGGGTATACACAGTATATATAGATGGGTATATAGATGGGTATACACAATATATATAGATGGGTATATAGATGGGTATACACAGTATATATAGAGGGTATATAGATGGGTATACACAGTATATATAGATGGTATATAGATGGGTATACACAGTATATATAGATGGGTATACACAGTATATATAGATGGTATATAGAGGGGTATACACAGTATATATAGATGGGTATATAGATGGGTATACACAATATATATAGATGGTATATAGAGGGGTATACACAGTATATATAGATGGGTATACACAGTATATATAGATGGGTATATAGATGGGTATACACAGTATATATAGATGGGTATACACAGTATATATAGATGGGTATACACAGTATATATAGATGGGTATATAGATGGGTATACACAGTATATATAGAGGGGTATACACAGTATATATAGATGGGTATACACAGTATATATAGATGGGTATACACAATATATATAGATGGGTATACACAGCATATATAGATGGGTATATAGATGGGTATACACAATATATATAGATGGGTATACACAGTATATATAGATGGGTATATAGAGGGGTATACACAGTATATATAGAGGGGTATACACAGTATATATAGATGGTATATAGAGGGGTATACACAGTATATATAGATGGGTATACACAGTATATATAGATGGTATATAGATGGGTATACACAATATATATAGATGGGTATACACAGCATATATAGATGGGTATATAGATGGGTATACACAATATATATATAGATGGGTATACACAGTATATATAGATGGGTATATAGATGGGTATATAGAGGGGTATACACAGTATATATAGATGGTATATAGAGGGGTATACACAGTATATATAGATGGGTATACACAGTATATATAGATGGGTATATAGATGGGTATACACAGTATATATAGATGGGTATACACAGTATATATAGATGGTATATAGAGGGGTATACACAGTATATATAGATGGGTATATAGAGGGGTATATATAGATGGGTATACACAGTATATATAGATGGGTATACACAGTATATATAGATGGGTATACACAGTATATATAGATGGGTATACACAGTATATATAGATGGGTATACACAGGGTATATAGATGGGTATATAGATGGGTATACACAGTATATATAGAGGGTATATAGAGGGGTATACACAGTATATATAGAGGGGTATACACAGTATATATAGATGTGTATACACAGTATATATAGATGGGTATACACAGTATATATAGATGGGTATATAGATGGGTATACACAGTATATATAGAGGGTATATAGAGGGGTATACACAGTATATATAGAGGGTATATAGATGGGTATACACAGTATATATAGATGGGTATACACAGTATATATAGAGTGTATATAGATGGGTATACACAGCATATATAGAGGGTATATAGATGGGTATACACAGTATATATAGATGGGTATACACAGTATATATAGAGTGTATATAGAGGGGTATACACAGTATATATAGATGGGTATATAGATGGGTATACACAGTATATATAGAGGGTATATAGATGGGTATACACAGCATATATAGAGGGTATATAGATGGGTATACACAGTATATATAGAGGGTATATAGATGGGTATACACAGTATATATAGAGGGTATATAGATGGGTATACACAGTGTATATAGAGGGTATATAGATGGGTATACACAGTATATATAGAGGGTATATAGATGGGTATACACAGTATATATAGAGGGTATATAGATGGGTATACACAGTATATATAGAGGGTATATAGATGGGTATACACAGTATATATAGATGGGTATAATATATACAGTGTCAGCCCAGTATAGCATATATTCAGGGGTATACACAGTATATATAGATGGGTATATAGATGGGTATACACAGTATATATAGATGGGTATACACAGTATATATAGAGGGTATATAGATGGGTATACACAGTATATATAGATGGGTATATAGAGGGGTATACACAGTATATATAGATGGGTATACACAGTATATATAGATGGTATATAGAGGGGTATACACAGTATATATAGATGGGTATACACAGTATATATAGATGGTATATAGAGGGGTATACACAGTATATATAGATGGGTATATAGATGGGTATACACAGTATATATAGATGGGTATATAGAGGGGTATACACAGTATATATAGATGGGTATACACAGTATATATAGATGGGTATACACAGTATATATAGATGGGTATATAGAGGGGTATACACAGTATATATAGATGGGTATAATATATACAGTGTCAGCCCAGTATAGCATATATTCAGGGGTATACACAGTATATATAGATGGGTATATAGATGGGTATACACAGTATATATAGATGGGTATACACAGTATATATAGATGGGTATATAGATGGGTATACACAGTATATATAGAGGGTATATAGATGGGTATACACAGTATATATAGATGGGTATATAGAGGGGTATACACAGTATATATAGATGGGTATACACAGTATATATAGATGGGTATACACAGTATATATAGATGGGTATATAGAGGGGTATACACAGTATATATAGATGGGTATATAGATGGGTATACACAGTATATATAGATGGGTATATAGATGGGTATACACAGTATATATAGAGGGGTATACACAGTATATATAGATGGGTATACACAGTATATATAGATGGGTATATAGAGGGGTATACACAGTATATATAGATGGGTATACACAGTATATATAGATGGGTATATAGATGGGTATACACAGTATATATAGATAGGTATACACAGTATATATAGATGGGTATATAGAGGGGTATACACAGTATATATAGATGGGTATATAGATGGGTATACACAGTATATATAGATGGGTATATAGATGGGTATACACAGTATATATAGATGGGTATACACAGTATATATAGATGGGTATATAGATGGGTATACACAGTATATATAGAGGGGTATACACAGTATATATAGATGGGTATATAGATGGGTATACACAGTATATATAGATGGGTATATAGATGGGTATACACAGTATATATAGATGGGTATACACAGTATATATAGAGGGGTATACACAGTATATATAGAGGGGTATACACAGTATATATAGAGGGGTATACACAGTATATATAGAGGGGTATACACAGTATATATAGATGGGTATACACAGTATATATAGATGGGTATACACAGGGTATATAGATGGGTATACACAGTATATATAGATGGGTACATTATGTTTATGTGCAGTATATATATCAAAAATACACAGAGAGGTATACAGGGTATATATGGATGTATAGAATACATATTAATATATATGTAGATGATCAGTATATATATCGGGGTGTACATAGGGTGTATACAGGGTATATATATGGGGTATACAGGGTATATAGGGGTATACAGGGTATATAGCGGGGTATATAGGGAGTATATATAGGGGGTATGGGGGGTATACAGGGTATATAG